>JAODKE010011680.1:0-23457 GCA_026779605.1 Mormyrus hasselquistii
ATGAACACATTTAATTGTAAGCTGGTAAGGCTATGTGTGGGCATGGCAATATCAAACATTATTTGAGTTTGGAGGTAGGTTACTACCATTTGTTTTGCTTATTATTAGGCTGTTATTAAGCAATATTTACATTTGGCTATGCCTTTTCAACTGATGCTGCACATGTCACTGGTTGGTTGTTGTGCAAATAAACTTTTGTCTTTCATTTTTAATCTGACTGATTTTCATTCGGGTGTGAGTCTGGTGTCAGTATTTATAACGGATCGGGTGCGGAATTTTATTTTATTTCTGTCGGATAGCGGTTCGGATAGGGGTTTAAGTATGACGGGTATGGGCGGATGCGGTTTGTGAAAATCAGACCCGTGCAGGACTCTGCTGCCAGGTGCAGCAATAATCATATAAACAATTTTCATATAAATCATATAAATAATAAGTTATTTATTCATTACGTCATTTTTGCGGGCGAGGTGCGGACATTTCTGCGGTAGGGCGGTATAATCAAAATCTCTCCCGTTGGCCAAATTTATATTGTATACCGTTTACACCGCCCAGTACTACCCGTCACCACCCCACAACCCTAGAGGGTGCAGAATGTTTGTGATGCAGCGGACCGACATACGGAGCACAAATAAATTAGTGCATTTTAATAAAGGAGATGACAGCGCTTTTAAAGCGTGCTGGTAACTACATAATTAGTGCTGCTGAGTAATCCCGCTGCATCAGCCAAACATGGACAGTGGGCGGTATTAAAACAAGGTCGTATAATCGCAAAATGATGCTTAATTCGGCAATTTCGTTTGAAACACACAGCAACCTAAAGGCTATGTTACAGTCCACTTGGTGTACTGAGCCACAGAGGGAGGCTTTAATTCAATGCAACGGCGAGTCTAAGGTTGCCAAAGCAGAAGCCACGTCGCTTTATTACTGCGGACTTACTTCTCCGTTTCATATCCTATTCACAGGGCTCAGGTCCCACTAGGACCATAACACAGAAGCCAGAGGCCGCTCCCTAGCCCCGACACTCATTTCTGCTCCAGGCGAATCTACGCAACCTGACCTTCGTGCGGCGATGGTCCACCTAACGAAGACCACAACATCTCCAAGGAGTCGCACGCTATTAAAAACAGCAAAAAAAACCAAAACACTAATGTAGAAATCATCGTGCAGCGGTCGGCCGAAGGAAGAGAAGGCATGTATAACTGCAGACGAAAAGTGAAACTAAGAGGGGAACGGGTGGCTCAACCCTGAGCCGCCCATATGTGCGGAGGAACTGTTGCTGGACTGATCGGGTATGTTTACCATACAGCCTGCTCACAGAGGATTAGGACGGATAACTGTTTAATAAAAGCCATCTGAGCTTGAGTGGAAACTCTTATCATCGATATTATAAAGCGATAATCAGCAGCATAATCTTTTAAGGTATTTATAGCGAGTGTGCACAATTTATTTCAGTGTCAAATGAAACCATCACATACTTTCTCACACACAACCACACTACACCCAGTCGACAAGCCCAACATGTGGATTAGGGGCGGGGGGAGCACACAGGGCGCTGGCACTTCACTGCCTTTGCTGGGACCCCTGGGCCACTCTATCCACCTGTATGTGTCCCCCATTTGTCTGTAGACTTTATCGGAAAAAAATTGGGAAAATAAAACAGGCAGGACTGTGGTCACCTATGGAGCGGAGGACCTTCCATCATTAGCAAGACTCCACATTAACAAAGTCACTGTAACGAAAGCTAACCGTTACTCATTCACCAGCTGACATTTATGTTCTGACCAAAACATTTTACGTATCCCAAAATCGGTTATGTAATGTGACTGTTGCAAAACTGTTGTGCAAGTAACGAATTTACTTGCCGAAATGCACTGATATCACGGCGTGAGAAAAGGGAAGGAAGGGCCACTGGCGAGGTTTCAGCTTACACCGCTGCGTTTATACTCTGGATGGGAAGAAGGGATGTTCAGCGGCAATGTTTAGTGGAATCAGAGCCGGGGGAGTTTGTGAGGGACCACTGTGTGCCACACGCCACACGCACGGAGCAACACGGGGCCCTTCTGTGTGGGGCCCATCTGTGTACGGCCCACGGTGAAGGAACAGACAAAAGCAGCAGGAGACGCTTGCACCACCGGCTTCCCCTGGATCCCTCAGTCTTCTATGTTTGCTGGCCCCAAAGCACATGCAGAGCAGAAGCAGAGGAGCCGTCCTCCACCGTGACCTCGTGGCGGTTTGGAAATTATACATGTAAATATAAATACGATGAAATGTCAGCATGACATTTATTCTTAGACTGGTTCTTGTTTTGCTGGACTTACATTTCAACTTGTTCTCATCACACATTACGCATAATAATGTCTAAGCATCTACACTCAGCATCGTACTGACACTGTCAGAAATATCTCGGCTATGTGCATCGGAAATCCGCGTGTAAAACAAACGTCGCCTAAAAGAGTGTGACCAAGCCACTGCCCTTTTAGGGAACCCACGGCCACACCTGTGTTCACTTCATTCACTTTCAGATTTTATTTCAGGATCCTGCAGTGTCCTACAGTGTCATTCCCAAAAGCTTAACTCTCATTCGCCAGGCCCAGACTGCTTAGCAAGGACACAATCAGTTCGTTCTTTCTGTCTCAGCCCTAGAGACAAACCAGCCCAGCTGAGTCTCGACTGACAAAAAGACAGACACCAGCGCCACAGTTGGGCTGTCAAGTTCCCCATTCGGAAATTTAATCCGGGAAAATATCCAAATGATTCAGACTGTCAGTATGGTTAAAGAAAAAGGAGCCAGAAGTGGACCAGCCCCCAGCAGCAGAAGAGCTCTCACCAAATCAGCGTCAGATATTACGACGGGATGGCAAAACAACAGTTAAGAACGAAGGTAATCATCGATCGGCTTCATTTTCCCCTAATGAGAGGCTACATCACTGCGTCTTGTTACATCAATACACACACTCTAGTTTTGTTCATAAAGAAAGGACACCATGGAAAGTGTTGAAATAAAGACTGAATTCAAAAACGCAATCTAGACTCGTATGGTTTTAAACCATGTTTACACACACGAAAGTTGCGGCGATGGTGTGAGATTCGGGCTCTGCATGTGATCGGTCATCATGCCTCTAATCAAGCTTAAGCAAACATATGCATGGGCTCTAATTACGGCTGAATCGCCCCGTTTGTTCAATGCTTTCCCGTCCATAGGCGCTTTTATTCCCACGTTTTAACCGCAGTCGCCGTAGTGGTGACTCCTTCCAAAGGGACGTGAAGGTACACAAACTATCCTTGAAATCACATGGATTCAGTGAGCGGAGTTTCAATATGCGCTTATGTATCCAATGTATATAAACTATTAGACACCAAATATCCAGGTACGGCATTACAACAGCAGATATCCACGCACCTCATAATGGGGGAAAAACAGCCAAATTGGCGCTGTTTAAAAGTTCAAATCTTTAGATTTACTAACTAACCAAGAAGCCGAGTTAAAGAGATCCGAACATGGTTAACTAATCAAGATCTTACCTTCTGCTGTTCCCCTCACCTTCTCCAGTTGCCCGCGCTGACGTGTCCGACAGCGGTGGGGAACTAAGGCAGCAGCCTGGGGTGGCGGCCGGCGGCGCGTCGGCAGGTAGCGGCGGGGGCGGAAGCGGCTGGCTGAACCATTCATTCGGCACCGCGCCGCCGGGCTGGCCGTGGAACAGCGCCATCTAGCGCCCGAGTCACACATGTGACACTCCGCTGTCCGGCAAACTTTTTCGCGTGATCCGAAGGATGGAGTCTGTGCATAATTATAAGAACCAGAAAGATCTTTTAGCCAAGTGTATTAAACATACAAGGAGTCTTGGTGGGTGTGCCTCGTTATAACATAAACACGCAACATGACATCCTACATATTTAATATTACACCGTCTACCTACATCAGAAGCAGCATGGGATGGAATAAAGGATGAAATAAATAAATATGGAATAGGAGTAAACAAGCAGGGCTGATGCCAAGAAGAGTTATAACTTATAGGATCGCATAAATGGGGCTCTATGCATCAATTACTGGATTATACATCCATTGTAGACCTCTTCTTGCCATTTACTTTGTGTTACAGCTTACGGACATGAAATGGGTGTTTATTTACTGCATGTAGTATTCTACGTTTGTGGTTCGCGAAAATAACGTTTTAATTACTATCGTTTACTGTGTTTTTAACACACCGTCAAAAAACCTGGGTCTCCAGCTGTCACTGGTGATAAATGTGTGGTATTTGAATCTGAACTTCTCTATAACAGTTCCTCTTACTGCAAATTACTTGAACATTAATGGACCAACAAGACATCACGTAACTCCCACGTAAAATGAACATTGAAATACATTTGTTTCACTAGCTACAACAATTACCTAGCAAAGAATATTCCATCTTCCGTTACATACGAGAAAGCATCCCATTTTAAAATTACATTTCTGCTTTTTAGCGTCCGAAAGGGACAAATTGCGATTTTACCCTAGGTCTAAATACTAAAGTAATTAGTTACCTAAGAAGCAGTAAGATTCAGTATGATATGGAATATTATTCAAACAAACAATATTAAATTCTTTTTTCATCTTCCGGTGGACTGATGCAACCAAATAGGTAAACAAAACTGCCCATGATACACTCAGATATGTGGTACTTGCAGTTTTTTAAAACAGAAACCTAAGCGCTACGCGACAACCCAAACTATTTTTCCCATGATCCTTTAATGTAACCGCTTACATTAGTTGCAGCGATGGTCTCTGGGATATGAAGTTTAATATACAGACAAATACTGAGCACACGAAGCATCATCAGGTGCATAAAAACTACAAATCCCATACTTTTCTGCGGGTAAGGTCGCCTGTTACGTCAAGAAAAAGAGGCAGTGGAAAAAGTCCATGGAAAAAAAAGAACCGCTTCCGTGTTGTTTTGGTTCTGGAATTGTGATGAATAACAGCTGGGTGAGGTGAAATAAGACTGACGAATAGTCGACGAGAAGCCTATAATGGTCTTATAATAAATAGTATAGAAACACGTTACCCGCAGAAATGTCATTGCAGCAGGGATCGAAGAAGAAGGACAAACGAGTTTTGTCAGGTACCTGCCCGGACCCCCAGTGCCAAGCGAGACTCTTCTTTCCTGCTCACGGCTCCGGCAGCATCGAGTGCACCGAGTGTGGCCAGCGGCATGAGCAGAGAAACCTTCTGAAGGTGGAGGAAGTCACTGACCCGGACGTGGTGCTTCACAATTTACTGAGGAATGCACTGCTGGGCGTCACGGGAGCCCCCAAGAAGGGGACGGAGCTAGTGAAAGTGATGGGGCTCTCCAACTACCATTGTAAGCTGCTGTCTCCCATTCTTACGCGCTATGGCATGGATAAGCAGACTGGCAAAGCCAAACTGCTGAGGGAGATGAACCAGGGAGAGATGTTCGACTGTTCGCTGCTAGGCGACAGAGCTTTCCTTATCGAAGAGGAACATGTCTCTACTGTAGGCTATGGCAAAGACCGATCGGGCAGCCTTCTTTACTTACACGACACTTTGGAGGAGGTGAAGAAAGCAAACTATAATAAAGAGTGCCTTATTCCTGTTCACGTGGATGGAGATGGACATTGTTTGGTGCATGCTGTGTCCCGGGCATTGGTGGGCAGGGAGCTGTTTTGGCACGCCCTCAGGGAAAACCTGAAGCAGCATTTCAAGGGAAACCTGGACCGGTACAAGGCTCTTTTTCATGACTTTATTGATGCTGCTGAATGGGAAGATATAATCAACGAGTGTGATCCTTTGTTTACGCCGCCGGAGGGCGTCCCCCTGGGACTGCGCAACATCCACATATTTGGCCTGGCTAACGTTCTGCACCGGCCCATAATCCTGTTGGACTCCCTGAGTGGCATGCGGAGCTCTGGGGATTACTCTGCCACCTTTCTCCCAGGCCTGGTCCCAGAGGAGCAGTGCAAGGCAAAAGATGGCCAATTCAACAAGCCCATCTGCATCGCCTGGAGCAGTTCGGGCCACAACCACTACATCCCTCTGGTCGGCATAAAGAACGCACCCCTGCCCCGGCTGCCCGCCAGGCTGCTTCCCAAGGCCTGGGGTGTGCCTCAGGAGCTCATCCGAAAGTATATCACCCTGGAGCAGGACGGCAGCTGCATTATCGGCGGGGACCGTTGTCTGCAGGACAAGTACCTCATGAGGCTGGTTGGTGCCATGGAGGAGGTGTTCATGGAGAAGCACAGCATACACCCCTCACTGGTCGCCGACGTGCACCAGTACGTGTACAGGAGGACAGGAGTGATCGGGGTGCAGCCAGAGGAGGTCACAGAGGCCGCCAAGCGGTCGGTCTTGGAGAACCGGCTGCATCGCTGTCTGATCTGCAACGCGCTCTCCGAGCTCCTCGTCCCTCCCGAGTGGCTCTCTCCCGGCGGGAAGCTGTATAACCTGGCAAAGTCCACGCACGGACAGCTCCGGCCCGACAAGAACTACAGCTTCCCACTCAACAACGTGGTGTGCTCCTATGATCCAGAACGGGACGTCCTGGTTCCCGATTACAAGCTGAGCACGCTCAGCACCTGCCACTGGTGCCACGGCACCGCAGTGCGTCACATCCGAGGTGACGGCTCCGTTAAGTACCTGGATGGGGACCGGACCAACACCCGCTCCCAAGGAGGCAAGTGTGGCTGCGGCTTCAAGCATTACTGGGACGGTAAGGAGTATGACAACCTTCCCGAAGCCTTCCCCATCACTCTGGAGTGGGGAGGTCGTGTGGTGAGAGAGACGGTATACTGGTTCCAGTTTGAAAGTGAACCGGCATTGAACAGCAACGTTTACGATGTGGCGATGAAGCTGGTGACCAAACATTTTCCTGGCGAGTTTGGCAGTGAGGTGCTGGTGCAGAAGGTGGTGCACACCATCTTGCATCACACTGCCAAGAAGAACCCCGATGAATACAACCCAGTGGCCATCGACGGGGCGCATGCACAGCGCCTCACAGACGTGGCTGAGGGAGCAATCGGAGTGGAAGCGCAGCCACCTACCAAGATCATCCTGACGGGGCAGAAGGCGAAGACCCTACACAAGGAGGAGCTGACTATGAGCCGAGCTGAGCGCAGCCTCCAGCAGAGCATCGGGGAGCACGCCTCGGTGGCCCAGAAGAAGCGCACTGACCAGCTGAAGCAGGAACAGAGGGGGCAGGTCCGTCCTGCGTCCCCAGGCCCACCCCAGGAGGGGCCGGCTTCTGCCCCAGCCACGCCCACCAAAGCCACCTCCTCCCCCAAATCGAGCAAGGAGAAGAAGATCCGCGTGACCACCGACGACGGCCGGCAGGCCACGCTAACACTGAGGGCGGAGACCACCTTCTCGGAGCTTCAGAGGAGCATCGCTGAGGAGTTTGCTGTGCCTCCAGCTCAGCAGTGCATCCGCCACGGCTTCCCGCCAAAGGAGCTCCTCCCACCCAAGGAGGGTCAGGAGGAGGAGCCACTGCCCCTGCAACATGGGGACCGTGTGAGTGTGGAGACCCTGAAGGATCCCAGGGAGAAGAGCAGCCCAGCGCCCGCTGCCCCTGCGGCTGACACTCATGCTGTTGGCCTTGAGGAACCTGCATCTTCCAGCAGGGTGACATCACGAGAGCTGCAGGAGAACATCGACCTTGAGATGTCCTCCCTCTGCCTTCTGGCAACATTGATGGGTAAGACAGGGCAAACTGATATTGTCAGGTGTCATTCTGGCTCGTTTGTTTGTGCAGCTGTAACTTTTTAATCTAAGCTTTCATGTGTGTCTCTTTAAACTGAATTTGAAACTTCAACACCATCCTTCGGAGTTCAGTCCCCTGTAACTGTGGATAAAGTATTGAAGGACTTTGCTCGTAATTAAAAAGTTTATGCTGCCCTGCCTTGATTTCTCATTGGAGTGTACTTATGGCTGACATCAGCCAACTGATTTTAAAGCCCTGACCTCCTTAGTTATCTGGGTAATCATTACCAGCAGTTGATGAGTGATTGCAAGCTTTGTTCTTGCATTTCTTGTTAAAGAGAAGTCACTTTGAAGTCATTTTGAAACTGAAAGCTATAGAACCTTATTTGATTGCAAATTTTTGTAATTAAGGCACAGTTTGATCTGCATATGCCTTAAGGGGCACCATTGTTGAGGGCAATGGTGATGAAAGGATGCAGTATGGCTGTGCAGAGAGGGGAAGATGATCCTCCCATCATAAGAGGACACCATCCTAAATGCCGTGATATTGGTGCATGGGTTCGACTGGGTGTGGCGTAGCTTAACTGGAAGCCTGTGGACTGGCTGCCTGGCCGTGGGGCTGGAATGATCCAGCCTTTTTTCTGCCATCATTTCCATGATTGCTATGCAAGACGAGTCATAGTCTCACCTCCTCTTCCCCTCACCTTGGCCTCCCCGCCGCGTTGGTGCCGCAGCACGCGGTTGCCATAGTGATAAGGGACCAGCATCGGTCACCTTCTTCTTGCTCTGCTGCTTCTCTCCAACTTGAAGTCTCTGTTGTAAGGATGTGTGTGTGTGTTGCAAGGCTGCAGGTGAGCCCCACAGACCATTGTGTCTGAGCCGACAGGGCAGGTGGGGGTGTGGACACACTCACTACACACTCACTACACACTCACTACACACTTCCTGTGGCCCTTCCCTGTGCCCCTTATCTCTGCTTTGACATCCCAGTGGCAGTGGTGCATATGTCCTATAGCCCGTGTGCCCCCCCCCCCCCAGCTTGTGGCGCTCTGCCCCTGCAGCACCCAGCCCCCCACCCCCCGACTGAAGCACCGCCCAGATATCCCTGTGTCCCCCTTTCTGGATCTGTGATGGTGCTCTCCATGTTCTGTTAGAAAAATGGCAGCGCTTGCGGAGATGGGATGGGAGTAGGAGTGGGGGTGCAGCCAGATATCGTTAACGGAGAGTGAAGTAGCGGCTGCAGTGTCCCCCCCCCTCCCCCCCACCTTCCCAGAGTTTAAGGTTGAGATGAACTTTATTGATCCCAGGGGCAAATTCCAGTGCATATAGCAGTGACTGGGCGCAGTCGAACATGCATGCAGTGCCCAACAGACAAAGTGCAAAGACTGTAAACATAGCGCAGGCATTTAGCAGCCACGCAGTACAGGCAGTCGCCGGGTTAAGAAGGTCCAACTTGAGTACAACTTGTACTTATGGACAGACTGCCAAAAAGCCTATTACATTACAAATTCAGGTTTGATACAATGGGTCGTAATAACGAGTGCACTTGCCACTTTGCAACGTTCATGAACAAGAGTGGTCTCAATTGTTTATCAGTGCGAGGTACAATACTGTATCGGGATACTTTATTGCTGTATAATAACAATTATTGTTGTTTTTCTTATGTACTGTGTTGTTGCTTTTCTGACTTACCTACAAATTTGACTTGAAGACAGACTTTGGGGACGGGTCTCGTAACCTGGGGACTACCTGTACACCAGGGGTCACCAACATGGTGCCCGCGGGCACCAGGATGCCCCCAAGGACCACATGAGTCGCCCATGGACCTGTTTTAAAAATAGCACAACTCACCAGTGAGCAGCGTCTAAAATTTTATTTTATCCTGTTGCTATTCTACTTTAATTACATTTGCATTTATATATTTAGGAGGGCGTTTCAAACTGGTAGCCCTTCCTATGGCTCAGTACCTGTGAAGTAGCTCTCAGTATCAAAAAAGTTGGTAACCCCTGCTGTACACAAATAGGATATTCTGATATATTGCAATATAGAGGAAAGTAATAATACATTAGCTATGAATATTTATGCAGTGAAAAGACAGCAGCCCAGTGCTAACTTCCTGTCTTTCACAGGAGAAGATGTCTGGTCCTATGCCAAGAAGCTGCCTCACTTGTTTCAGCAGGGCGGCGTCTTCTACAACATCATGAAGAAGGACATGGGTACGCCGATCACATGACATCACATGTTGTGCCTGCAGTGTGACGTATAACCACCCCCCTATCTTGCCTGCAGGCCTCATTGACGGCAAGCACTGCACACTGCCTCATCTCAGCGGCAAGACCTTCGTGTTCAATGCAGCTGAGGAGCGGCTGGAGCTGTGCGTTGACGCCGCCGGCCACTTCCCCGTGGGCCCAGACGTGGAAGAGCTGGTGAAGGAGGCGCTGGCACAGCTGCGCTCCGAGGCAGCGGCGCGGAGTCGCGAGGGGAGCCCCGCCCACAGCGCCTTGCGGCTGGGCAGCGGTGGCGTGGTGCGTAAGAAGGAACCACTGCGGGGCGTAACCGCCTTCCAGGGCAAGGGCCACTCACTCGGGGGCTCCCTGCCAGAGCGCAAACCGCTAGCCCGCAAGCACAGCGCTGGTGTGGAGCTGGGCACCAGCACACCTCCCGCCCTCCCCGAGGACACGGCCCGCGAGCTGGTGCGTACTGCACCAGGCTTTGTCACCATGCGTGATAGCCGCCATCTGGACCCTGGCACGGTGGAGGCACAGCGCCGACGGCTGCAGGAGATGGTCTCTTCCATCCAGGCCTCCATGGACCGACACATGAGGGAGCAGGGCCGCGGGTCTGCCCCGCCCAGAGACCCCACCCCGAGCGTGCTCCACCATGGCGACTCGGAGGAGAAGCGGACAGGGGGCGCCGAGACGGCTGCCCAAGGAGCTGCCCCCGGTGGTCTGGAGGCCTCCAGCATGGAGGTGAGTGCGGCCGGCGCAGAGGGAGGCTCCAAGGAGGCGGTGGCAAAGGGCGCTGCCCCGGAGGAGCAGGAGGAGATGGAGAGCCAGGACGCCGAGCCAGGCAGCACAGCAGAGCCCATGGATCATTCCTGACGGGGCAGCCTGGGAGTGGAGGCCCGCATTCAGTGGGAACACCTGCCGTGCTCAGTCCACGTGGGCAGCGCGGCCAGCCTTGGGGCCGCATCACAGCTTTGGGTTCAGCGCCCCCTGTCTTCACTGCATGATGTTGCATTTGGTTCATACTTCACACGAGTATGCCTGCCGTAGTGCTGCGGCGGCAGTGCCACTGACGGGCAGGCTGGTGATCCCAGCGTGTGCTCTGCCGCGTTCATTCACAGCCCTCCACAGTCTCAAACAGAGGTCCGGTTTATCAGTGTGGACCATGAGAACAGCGCCCCCCGGGGCCCAGCTTGCTCCGTGTGCCGCTATCTGCTGCTGCAGTGATACACGTCGCTTGACCCTGAACAAACCCCATACATCTGAGATTTTCTTATTCCATAATCATTGTCACAGTACTACAGACGTTACCCCGCTGCAGTTTTCATCACTAGCTTAATCGCGGCTCATTGCTGCCGCTTACTCTTTCATCTAATCGGCTTTGGTTTTTTACTCTCCTAATTCAGCCTGTCTTAGGTTTTCCTGTTAAATTTGGATGGACAGTGAAATCGAAGCACACCTCCGTCGTCTTAGCCATTAAAATGAAGTTCCTGTGTGTGGTGCTGTGATTCCTGTCTTAGCAGGCAAGGTCATACACCAGCAGTTTGTTTTTTCAGCGGCTTCAGCGAGTTTCCGCTTTGTATACAAATCTGCCAGCAGTGCAGTCTGAAAATTTTGAATGGGACCTTTGGATACCGTGTGATGGCTGGATTAGTCGATAGCAAATTTTTCAGTCCACCCGTAAATATTTTTTACAACTTAGCTCTTCTTTAATGTCCTCATCTCTCCAGCCACTCACGTTTTAACAATGAAGTCGTAAAACAAGTCTTTCCTTAAGGTACTGAGATGCAGGGAAATGATCAGTCCGTACCGGAGAAGCTGGAGGAGACACTGACATCTGTGTCCCTTCCCCTCTCAGGTCTGTGAGGACTGTTGGGTTGTAAATGTACAGAATGTAGGAATACATCTGCAGCCAAACCCCCCCCCCTCCCCCCAACAAGCAGATAGATGCAAGTAGAGCCACTGTCTTCCGGGGGGAGTGGCGTGACCCTGGGTCGCGCGCGCCATTTCTCTGCACCCTCTGCCCCATGTCCTTTAAAGCCCCCGAATCCACATTATTGGCCCATGCTAAGCAAGCATGGGGGTTGAAGGACTTACAGGATGTTTCCCTCATCTGCCTTGTTCTTTCATTTTTTGCATTGCTGTAGGCTTTTCCCGTAACCACTTTGATTCATCGTGCACTGAGATGTTTTAGGAACGAAGACTTTAGAATAAGGAAAAGGTTTTGTGCAAATGAAATGCCGCCATGGACAGTATTGGTTTGATAAGATTGCAGTTGATTTTTCTTTTTTTTTTTCCCGATGCTCTTTTCCATTGTTCCATGTCTACATGCAAATTCAGCAAGGTAATGAAAGTAACACTGGCTCTTAATGTGAAAAGTCCCTGACAAAATACTCATTACATCTACATTTGAGAGAGAATTACATATACTGCATTATTGGCGGGGATGCATTTGGTGTAATCTGATCAGCGCGTAGGCAATTTGATGTACTACACTCAGAATTCAGTGCCACTCTGTGTAAAGAGATAGAAAAAGCATAGAACCTTAATTTGTGTCTCATGGCTCTCTAAACAAACTGAGAACCAGTTGTGATATTGGATGTTTTATCCTCATTTCTGAACTTTCTTTTAATTGACAGTGTTTTGAGTGGCAGATGAATGCATCACCATATCCGGTGATAAGAATGCAGGCTCCACATTATCACACCTTCTCAGTCTTAACCAATCTCTGATTGCCAGAGAAACGTGGTCGTTTTTCTTAGCTGGCAAATTGCATTTGCTGTCACATAAAATGATACTAGTTATTTTTCTTGCCATGCAGAGAGCAACTGATTAATAAATGGTGAGACTGACATAGAACAGAACAAGCAGAGGAGTACTGTGGGCAAGGTCTCCAAAGACAGACAATGAAGCACCTTTAAGGTGGGACGTTAGAATGTGTATAAATGGTTTGTGTTAGTAATTAAAATTGTTACGCTCTAAGAATACTGTATTATATTGTCAGTCCATACAGCAATATGTGACATGGAATGCTTATGAAAATTGAACAACACTGGTTAATTTCACAAACACAAAGTGTTTTTCTTTGACTGCTTTATTAAATCTATGTTTTGTAAGCTGGTGTATTTTAATAGTATATTTTTTTCTTTACTTTTTTTTGTACAGAAAGTTTATTTTTTTTTTTTTTTTTTTTTTTTTTTTTTAGTTATTTTGTTTGCTAATGAAATAAAGTTAACGAGGCTCAGTTTTTGCTGTCTGCATGCATCACTTTCCAACCTCTGCAATAAAGTAATTCCTTAACACTACTGTTTGTCATGTTCTTATGAACCCAACCCAACCCCCGCCCCCGGAGAACACATCAATTTTCTGGAAGAAGCTAGACGCTGCCAAAGAATGGTCTGTCCTGCTTGTGCTTCTGGCGGATCCCGTGAATGTACTGATAACACTTAGTGCTGCATCAGTGGTATACCTTAACACATCACGTCACAAATTTGCTATTAGATTACATAATTTGAACTAAAAAGCAACACTCCTGTATTTTCTATATTGACGCATATTAAAAGGTTACTTTTTAAATATTTGTTTTTCAGTAATTATTTTATTATATTTATCCTCTTACCAGTGCATATCAAATGAAAGGTGATTTTACAGCCATCGTCGCCTCCATCCTGGGCAATATTCATTTATAGTCAGCAGAGGGCGGCAGAACGCCGGCCCGCAGTGCCCTGACAGGGGATTTTTCTTCCCTCACATTAACTGTTATGTGCCAAAACGCAGTTGCTAGTTGCTTATAACGCGGCATTATTCCTTCTGGGGGGCTGATCAAGTCCGTCATTTCACCATAACAAGGGCGCCGTCACGCGAGCGCTGCCCCGCTGCCGGCCAATCAGGTGAGAGGCCGCGTGCGCAGATTCAAACACCGTTGTAGACGGAGGCTGCGCGCGAGAATCGGCGGGACGCACAAAAATGTGAAGCGGCGATAAGCGGACAGAGAAGGAGCGGGACACGGACACGGAAAAGGAGCTCCTCTGCCGGGACTAGGAAAGGGAGCTCCGCCGCAAGAATACGTGACTGACGCTGACACGGTGCGGGACACGGACCCGGACCCGGACCTTCCAGTATCGACATACAAGGAGACAGTAAGCGGGACACCTGGCACCAACATGAGCGCCTCGCCGGGCGGAGCCTTTGCTCCGAGTCCGGCGCAGGTTCCGTAACTGTCTGTGTAAGACACCTTGATGGCTGCCGGTGACAAGGAGAGCTGATACACGCCTCCGGACGACTGCCCACGATCTGAGGACACGCCTTGCCCCCCCCCCCCCGAACTCGGAACTGACACTGTCTGTCTCTGGATCAGCGAAGAAGTGACAGTGAACTTACAGTGAGCTTGCAGTGAAGTTACAGTGGTCCTGCAGTGAGGCCAGCATGGCCAGCAACGTCAGTAGCGCCCAGCGTAGGAGGTCCCGCAGGTAAGTTTTCAGCCACCGGGCACCCGGCATGGGCCAGATTCCGCTAACCGGCTTTCTTGAACCAGTACTGCTTACTGTGCAGTTAGAGGCAGCAAGCAGCAGAAACAGGCGCGGTGCTGTGTGCCCGAGGTGGGCGTGTGCGGACTGTCACTGACCTGTACGTGCGGCTATCCATTCGCTTTCATTCGCCTTAACGCCAGTTTAGAATGGTCCACATTAATACACATTCACATCTGTTTACACTGATCTACATTAACATACGTTCACATTAGTTTACTCTGATCTACATTAATATACGTTCACATTAGTTTACTCTGATTCACATTAATACACACACCAGTTTACATTGATCGCTATCTATATACATTTACATTAGTCCATACTAATTCATATTCATCTACACTGATCCACATTAATACACATTATTCTTTTTCACCTATATTCATTAATACACATTCACATTAGTTTTCACTCATCCAAATGAATCCATATTAACTCAAATTCACATTAATTTACATTGTTCTGCATGAATCCTCATCCCTCCATATTCACATTACAATTGATTTACATGAATCCGCCTTCACTCACCTTCATATTGATCATGGATCCAGCCCACAGAACATGTTAATTAAATGGGCGGAGATCATCTACTTGTCCACCGTCTGACTGGCAAGTTATACTTGTAGATGTAAAGAGCACTTTGTAAGTCACTGGGAGCTGGCTGTGAGAAATTACTCAAAGATTTCATACTATTTCTCATATTTTCCTTTTCAAAGTTGCTATACTATTTTAAAGATTTTAGCTATTAATCAGAATGTCACAGTTTTTCTGTATTATTGCACTATTATTTACATTGTTTTATTTAAAGTAATTTTGGTAGTAAACGTCCAATGGCTCACTTATTAATGCATTTTGCTCCGTATAATATTTAATAATATAATAATGAAAGATTATATCTAGAATTTATGTCATTCTGAAAAGTATGTGTCACAGAGATTAACAAGTGAATTGTGGGTTAAATTAGGTCTCTGACTGGCTCTTTATTTCATGAAGCGCTCAGGCTTCAACATAACACAACAACATTGGTATAATCTAGTACATACATGAATATTATTTATATATAACACAGGTAAAGGCAATCAGGTTGTTCCCACAGCAAAGGAGTGCTTACCCCATGTATCCCGGGCAGTCCACAAGACAGACAGGATACCAGTCTATTACAGAGCTTACGCTCAAACACTGTGGGCCCATTCACTTAACGTCATGATCTTGGATTGCAGGGGGAAACCAGAGAAGGAAAATAAAAGCACCATACAGGCACATGTGCACATACAGAGCAGAGGTGTGAGGTGACGTTGCCCTTAACAGTGCACTGTTCCTCCATAGTGCTTAACAAGTGAACTTTTAATATCATCGGCATTGACAGTGAATAATAAATGAATAGGCACTGATATTTAAGTCTTACATTTTACCAAGTGTTTAAGAAGTACCCATTAATTAAAGCTGTGAAAACAGTTTCAAAATAAATATTGTTAGTTGCGGACTACAACCATAGTTTTTTTTTAAAAAAAAAAGTTGTTTCTTATTCCTGTGAAGTGTTTAATGAACAGTTGGGTGGTACAGTTTCCTCATTTGTTACTGAGAGTACATAAGGAAACGAGGGTGAAATTACTGTATTCTCATTCAAATTCTTGCCTCATTAGTTTAACTCAAAGCTCATTGGTCTTGTTGCCCCTCTGTTTCGTAAAATTGTAATCATGATGCCAGGAAGGGCACTAAAAGTCAGTGTCGCCCTCTGTTGATGCAGCATGTTGCATCAGACAAATAGATACTGAATGGGAGCTCCAGGAGTGGGGGGGGGCATGTATTACTCAGCTGTACCCCCACCCATACTAATGCCACACCGCATTGTCCCACTATCCTTTTGGGGGGCAGTGAACTTTATCTTTAATTACACATTATTCTTCATTCATAACACAGAGTAACGAAGCCTGGATATTTTGTCAGCTTTTGACAGCATCTCCTTCAAAAAGAACATCACACCTCCTGGAAATAGAACCTAAAGCAAGTCCAGACCAGTAAATAATAATTGTAAAATGCATACTGTACTAAATAGTAATGACCTTTGCCTAGATACATTTTCCCCCTTTTTGGATGTATAAGCAGCGTATACAAGAATTTCATTCTCACATATCTTAAGTATTCCTTGCCATTACATTAGTTAATAGTTAAAGAATGTTAGCTTTTTTTAAAGCTATGAATCATTTCTTTGTAGAGGCTTAGAGCAGAATTTGTTTGAACAGCCCTATGGAGAACTGGCAGTTTTTTGTGATTTTTTTTTTCCATTAAAGAATTTATGAATGAAAAGTATTATTAGGTGCCAGCATACTTCAAATCTAACAAAAATGTTTATTCTGTGTAGAGTTCAATAGAGGACTGAGCTAAGCAGGGTGGCATCAGTGGGGATGGGAAAATACCACTGTCATTACTCATTTTGTTCTTTATTCAAGAATTCAGAGCTTTTGTCATAGGTACAGTGAAATTCATACTTGCATGTTAATGCACAGACTCATCACAGATGTGCAGAGAATGATAAACAGCAATAAATAGCAACAACATTGCGGACAGTAGACACTAAGTACATTTTCTGTGCCGCATTTGTATGCATGTGTACAGCATTTATATCTGTATGAAAATGTGATTGCCTGTTTCATGTAACTTCCACCATAGTGACGTCCTGTTTTTTCCAGTGTATTTAAACTAGATTTGACTGCTACTAAATTTGCATAATTCAGACTAGTTCGAGCTAAACTAATGGCATAGGGGTTAGTTCTTTGGACAGAAAAGACTGAAGGTTCATTGTTGAAAAGGAGGTCTTTCTACAGTCTCATTAAACCGAATCTCCTTTGGCAGATTGACACATGATAGACCAAAAGGTGTAACATACAAAGGTCCATATCATCTTGCTTCAAGCATAACAGATGTAGCTGCTAGGCAAAGCTATCTATCTATCTATCTATCTATCTATCTATCTATCTATCTATCTATCTATCTATCTATCTAATCTATCTAATCTATCTAATCATCTATCTATCTAATCATCTATCTATCTATCTAATCATCTATCTATCTATCTTATATCTGATTATAACAGTGATAATAATGATACATTATTGTGTGTTGCTGCTGGAGGTGTCCATTGATGCTGTGAGTTTAGCTGGCTGATGGCAAATCACTAGGTGGCCTGAAGAAATGGTCAGTGCTCTTTGGGGAGGAGCAAAGACAGGCATCCAAGGAAGTAGGCAGAAGCTGGAATTTTATTCATTAGGTCAGATTGGGGAGGGGGGCTGCAAAATGAAAATGCTATCTTGAAATGTATTGTGCAAATCTTATCAACATAAATATTGTCATGGAAGAGAATTTAACTAGGCTTAAACCGGGACAGTTTTAAAAGCAATGTGTACCAGTACTCATTTCAGATTTTTTTTTCTATTGCTTTTTTTCTGTGGATATTTATTGCTAGCATCTTCAGTAGAGGCCTTTCAGCCATCTGGATGACAGCAATTAGTAGTTTTTAGCTGTATATGTGGCAGTAGTGGCTTTTTCTGAGGAGCTTCAGTGCAGGGGCTTGTCACTGACCCTGCAATGACCCCAGCTTGCTTACCTCCAGCCCTTCAATCCACTGCACCTCAGCTTGTTCGCTTGGACTAATCTGCATATTTATGGGTATCTGAGGGGCCCTCCATCCACGTACACACATACAAGTACACACACAGACACTCAGCTCTATTGAGCGGGTTTATCCTGCAGTCCAGTCAGCGCTGTGTATCTAAGTGCTGAAGCGACTCTTTCATCAGATGCCAAAAATACCCAATAGCTGCTGGAGGTCTTTCATCTTTCCTGCTTGTTTTGGGTTTAGGCAGTGGGGCATATTCAGTGGTGCACGTCTGCTTCATGCAGGAGCTAAACTCACAGTTTACGTCCCAAATACTCTGAGAGGTAATCTGGGATTTTCTTCCGCCCCGTATCTCCTAGGACCTCGTGGTAACACCCACAGCTGTGTGCAATGAGCTGCACTGATTTTCTTTGCACATTTGCGTTAGCGATGTGGAGGGCTGCGTGTTCACGGTGGCACTTCTGGGCAGACCCTTTCTTTTGCTCTCCACCCTGTTAAAATAGATTAGCCTGGCACTGTGCAGAGGGGAATTGTTGCCTGGCAACAAAGCTTTCTCAGGATCTGTTGGTTTACAAGTGGCCCGGTTTACTTAGGCATGTAATGGGCCTGGAACAGTGGCGAAAACAGCGCCGTGTGTTTTACTTTTAACATCCACAGTCTCCAGTGTGCAGCAATTGCAATCTGTTTAGCATGTAAATCACTTGGTGCAGTAATAGAGCTATGTGGACACAAAATCAGCTTGTCTACAGGTGCAATAAGGCAGAAGCATGTTTCTCTGAATGTGGTTAAGCTAAATATCACTTTTTATGGGGTAGAGATGTCAGGAAGTGGAATAAATGTTGTTTATGATAATACAAACATTTTTCACAGTTATTCTTAGGCATAACTAACTATGAAGAATCTGAACAAGTGCTGGTGGCTCTGAGATTTACTCTCAGTGACTGTGTATATAGCTCCTGTAATTAGGGTTTGGAATGTCCTGTTTAGGTTTGGTCATTTCCTTTGCAAGCCCTTTGAAACAGGACATGTTTTATCTAAATGTGGCATTGGTGAACATTTGTGATGTAGCTTTCCAGTTAATTGGTTTCTTCTGGGTATTTTTGCTGAATTGATCTGAAATTCAGTTGCTCCCCTATGCTGTAAAATATGTTTATTCTAAAATGCCTGATCTTGAGTGGCCATACCATTTTTAGGTCACAGCTATTTTACTCTACAGCAGTTTGAAGTATTAAAATAAAAATACTGGCTGATATGCATATTGGTATCTTGGGACATGGTCTATGTGTGACAAGTGTATTCTTTGGTGAGGGACTGAGTAATTTGGGTACCTCAGATAAATAACTCTCCTCCTTTTGACTCTTTCAACAGTGAGGATGAAGATGAGGACATTCTGTCCACAGACCCTGACAATAGGGACTTCCAAAGCTCTAAAAAGCTCTTATGCAAAGTCAAGTGGTCCCGGGATGAGGTATGTCCCTCTGGAGGTGTGTGTGTGTGTGTGTGTGTGTGTGTGTGTGTGTGTGTGTGTGTGTGTGTGTGTGTTTTTATGACTGAATGTTTGTTTAAGAGCAGCATTTCATGCTGGGATTCTCCTAAAAATTAGGCTTTGAGAAAAAATTTGTTCTGCCTAAAGAATGAGTATCTGTATATGAGGCTTACTGAGCTCAGTCGTTTGTTAAGTCATTTTTTCAGGAAGCCAGGTCTGATGGCCTGTTTTGTCTGCTCTGTGTCCAGGACGAGAAGCTGAAGGGGCTGGTCGAGCAACATGGAACCAACGCTTGGAAACTTATTGCTAGTTACTTTCCGGTAAGTATCAAACTCCCCTTTAACACAATGTGCTGAAAAGGTGCTGGGTACTGATTTGTTTGCTTGCTCAGTTGTCTATCAATGCAGTTAATAATGTTTAGAATTAGCAGACTGTTTGAAGGAGGGTGTCCTGTGGTTTCGTCTTTCTGCAAATATTCCGTTAGTAGTGGGGATCATAGCCTAGGTGCCCGTGTGCGTGACTTGAGTGTTAGAACCACTCAGAAACCTTTGTACCTTTTATTGAGCAGTGAATGAATGTCCCTAGTGGGCCTCTGCCCACCTTCTGCCAGAGCTGTGTTAACAAGAGAGGTGATCACGCTTGCGGGCCAGCTGCATCTCTTCACATGGGGCTTCTCTTTGTGCGTGTCTGTGTGTGTGCGTGTGTATGTATATGTGCGTGTGTGCATGCGCGCGCATGGGGCGACAGAAAAGAACAGATGGCCAGTGTCAGCACCGCTGGCAGAAGGTGCTCAACCCAGAGCTGGTGAAAGGACCGTGGACAAAAGAGGAGGATCAGAGGGTAAGGGGATCCGGGGGAGGGTCCACACCCATCAGAACATCAATACTGCTCTTAGGTTTCTTGGGGGTGACCTCTGCTGATGTCTCACTTTTTATGGGGTAGAGATGATAGGAAGTCAAGGCATAACTAACTATGAACAATCTGAACAAATGCTGGTGACTCTGAAATTTACTCTCAGTGACTGTGTAGTGGAAACCTAAGTGTAGTGGCGATGTGTATTTGTCTCTGTGGGCTCCTTGCCTGCTGTCAGTATGCCACCCTGCCCCCAGGGAACATGGCGTCTTCACTGGCATCATGTGAACAATGCATTCTTCCCACACGGGTTACATACTGGCGCCAGGAATCTTGAGAATGGCAAATGTCTGAGCTCACAGCATCTTATCTGTGGGTGAATTCCATTCGTCTTGCTTTGTAATAATGACAGTTATGATGTAGAGGCTCCCTGCTAGCTTTCTGTCCCCTTCGCTGACCAATTTGCATATAACTAAATGAGGTTTGGTCACTGCTGAGAAAACAAATCATTCATGTTGGTTCAGTGAGGCGGTGCCCCATGTTTGTCCCTGAGGCTTTCCTGAGCACCACAGTAACACCGATCCCCCTGTTGCACGCAGGTGATCGAGCTCGTGCACAAGTATGGCCCTAAGCGCTGGTCTGTGATCGCCAAGCACCTGCAGGGCCGCATCGGCAAGCAGTGCCGCGAACGTTGGCACAACCACCTCAACCCTGAGGTCAAGAAGTCCTCCTGGACCGAGGAGGAGGACCGCATCATCTACGAGGCCCACAAGCGCCTGGGCAACCGCTGGGCGGAGATCTCCAAGCTGCTGCCTGGCAGGTACGGCGTAGTTGCTGGATCGGGGCTTTCTGGTGCGGTCTTTGCCCTGTCGGAAAGACTGTTGTGGATGGTTCATCTGCTGAATGTGCGCTTCCTCTGTATCTGTGGCAGAACCGACAACTCCATTAAGAACCACTGGAACTCCACCATGCGCCGGAAGGTGGAGCATGAAGGTTACTTACAGGATGGGTTGGTTTCCTACAAGTCCAAACAGGTGGTCCGCAGACGGCCCAAGTCCTGCTCCTCCATGGAGATCCTCCACCCGCAGAATCAGTTAGTCATGGCCATCCCTGCACAGGTGATCATTCTGTCTGCGTAAGAACTTGGACACATTCAGTGCTGAACCAGATTCCCAGCTTTCTACTCAAAAACATTCATAATCTGGATCCATTTAGAGCCAAAAGAACTGACTTGACATCACGTCTTCCTGCTTGCTCTTCTGTGTTTCTTCCAGGGGATAGACTCTGTGTCTCCTCCCATGTGCTCACCTATGTTTTTGTCCAGAGGACTGACTCTGCATCTCTTCCTCTTGTGTGTTCTCTTCTTTGTTTTGTCTAAGCTCTCGGGGTACCCCTTCAGGTCAGTGGACCGGCAGTGTGTGGACGCTGCCTCAGATGGTTCTGTCTTTGTTCCGGTGAGTTCCCTCTGCTCTCTGTTTGTCCTCTTGGGGCTCTCTGCTTTTGTTTTGGTCTCTGTGAGCTTGGCTGTGTCCTACACCCCATCTAGATGTTTCATGACGGTCCTCTTTTCCTTTCTGCATTGACATTCCCTACTGATGGTTGTCATCTACTGAGCATCTTTGGCCTTGACTCCAGTTTGCAATGATGGCATGAGATTTGTGGTTCCAGTGAAACCAGTCATGTTTTATGTGTAGATTAACTTCCATGTTGCACCATTGACAGCTGGAATTGAGCGGAGGGCCTGTTTGAAGCACATGTCAGTAAATCAGGTGTCTCTCCCTTCCTCCGCACCCCCGGCCTTGGCCCCACCCTGCCCCCCCACGTGTTTGTTCCAGCATCCACGATGCCCCGACGACCCTGACAAAGAGCAGCGCATTAAAGAGCTCGAGCTGCTGCTTATGTCAGCTGAGAATGAAGTGGGAAGACAGTCGGCCCCATGCGTAAGAACACGCTGTGTGTGCGTAGTGCGCTGTAGTCCCGCCCTTCCCTCTGACCCATTCATACCGGCCCGCTCCACTTGGTAGCCCCACCCATCAGAGCTTGCCTGCACTCGCTGGCTGGCCGTCACTAACTGCCCCACCCGCGTAGTATCAGTAGCCTTAGTGCACGGCGTGTATGTGGCTCCTATGGCTCCGACTGGCATGGGTCTACTCCCGGTTACCTTGTGCATCGGCCCAGACACCAGGAAGGTTTGCCGATGATTCTTCAGGTTTGCCTCCTTTTTTATCTCTGGATGAACGTCAATGTAGCAAAACGATTAAGGAGGTATGGATGGGCCTCTAGGCTGGAGCTCGTGGCTGCTGTTCTACTCCAGCTGTGGTAGGTTGCCGGTTGTAGAGTCATCACCCAGTTTCACGTCCATCCTGCCACCTGGCGCCATCCGCGTTTGTTTCTAGGTTCCTCGGCCTCCAGCACAGTTGCCGCCCTTCCTGCCCGCAGCCCTGAAATTGCTTTTGCCCCCTGTTCCCTCACAAACAGCCTCCTGTGTCTATGTCCATAGAACCCCAAGCGGTACTGCGGTTGGTCGGACAGCGTGACAGACGACACCATGAGCACCCTGGGCAGCTTGGATGATCAGAGTGTGGAGCTCTGCCGGGCTGAGGACATCCAGGGCCCCACGCTCTCTGGCCACCCTTCACCCAGCAAGTTCCTGTCCGTGGAAGCCAGTGCCGTTCTGTCCTCCCTGCAGACTATCCCTGAGTTCGCTGAGACCCTGGAGCTTATTGACTCGGTGAGGGACTTCTCCTTCCTCCCCTCTTCCCTTCCATCCTTCTGTCTTTCATCCCTCCCTTCCTCTGTTCCTTCCTTTTTATCCTTCTCTCCCTCTTCTCCTCCCTCCTCCCCCTGCTTCCTTCCTTCCTTCCTTCCTTCCTCGTTTCCTTGCTGCTTCGCTCCCCTCCTTCCTTTCTTCTTTCCTTGCTCTCTTCCTTCTTTGCTTCCTTCCTCTGTTCCTTTGTTTCCTTGTCCCTCATCCTCCCCTAAGAACATAAGAACATAAGAAATATACAAACGAGAGGAGGCCATTCGGCCCATCAAGCTCGCTTGGGGAGAACTTA
>JAODKE010012162.1:0-23291 GCA_026779605.1 Mormyrus hasselquistii
ATATAAAAAATAACACGAGAACAAGAAAAAACGAAAAATATATATATATATATATATATATATATATATATATATATATATATTAGTTTTAGTAATTCATAAAAGTATACTTCAAGTGTATTTCAATAAACTAAAATGTTGTCTAGAAGTATATACCCAGTACACTAGTAGTATATAGATGAGTATATTTGTATACTTGAAAGTATACTTTTGTAAAATTAAAAATGTTCCAATTTAGTCTGATGATGTATTAAATTGGTATACTTTCTAGTACATTACACGTATGTGGTCCGTAGTATACTTATACTCAAGCCTACAAGTATACTACTTTGTCTAAGGGTGGGTAAAAGGTCATTTGCATCTAGTCTCATGTGATTTCAGAAAAAAAAGAATATTATACAGCACCCTCCACAATTATTGGCACCCCTTGTAATGATTTGTAAAAAGGGTTAGAAAAAAATCCACCTTTTGGCGAAGTAGCTTTCAAATCCAACCTTTCATTGAAATAAATTTCTTCAAAGAAAAACAAATCCTACATCAAGAAATAATTATTTTCAACTAAAACACATGTGCCACGATTATTGGCACCCCTTGTACATACTTTGTACAATCTCCCTTTGCCAGTATAACACTCTTCTCTTCAGCTCAGCCCACAGGTTTTCAGTGGGGTTCAGGTCAGGGGATTGAGATGGCCATGACAGAAGCTTGATTCTGTGGTCAGGTAACCATGTTGATTTGGACATGTGCTTAGGATCACTGTCCGGCTGGAAGATCCAGTGACGGCCCAGTTTTTGTTTCCTGGCAGAGGCAGCCAAATTTTGATATAAAATGTTCTGCTATTTCATGGAGTCCATAGTGCCATGTGCCCTAACGAGGATTCCAGGGCCTTTGGAGGAAAAACAGCCCCACGGCATCGCAGAACCTACACCATTTTTCGCAGTTGGGATGAGGTTAATTTCATTACATGCATCCTTCTGTTTACTCAAGACCCACCATGAATGTTTATTGCCAAAAAGCTCAATTTTTGTTTCATCAGACCATTGAATTTGATTCCAGTCAGAGTTGTAGTAATGTTTTGCAAATCCCTGGCACTTACATTTTAAGTAACGGACAGAAAAGGCTTCTTTCTGTCATACCTTTCAAAAAATCTGTTAGCATGAAGTGGGCGTCTGATGGTTTTTTTCAGAGATGTAGTAACCCCAATACAGTTAATGCTTATGATGCATTCATTTCACCCCATATTGCATTATTAATTTACGAATTTCTCTTGCTAATTCGATAAAAAAAACGTTTTTTTTTTTTTTTTTTTTTAAAAAATAGCAATAGGTTCACACAAACTGCGTTTTAACCAGACGTCCAAAGTCACCGGTTTGACGTGAATCTTGGAAAGCTGTTACACTGCGGGAACGATAGGGGGCACTCATTTTCAAAGCACTCGCTTCTAGCCAGCCACCACTAGCACGGGGTTGGCTAAATCTCAAAGTTTGTGGAGTTGCAGACAGGAGAATCGCGATCATTCGCACATAACACCCAAGAAACCGTCGCGGTGCCCACTTTAAACTCTGCATTGCAGAGAGCAGAATGATCACGGGGGACGAAAGTATAGTTGCTTGCATTAACGTTTTGCCAAAGTTTTTAAAGGATTTAGCCTAAATATTAATGTATCCATTTGTATAGGGTTGAAAAAGTAGCAGCTTTATTATTATATAAATATATAATATGAACAACTGAATGACTATAGAGACGCATTTCCGCAAAAATTGTAGGAGGAGCGTCTAGAAAAAGTGAGTGAAATAAATATAAGAGGAATAACAATATGTGATTGTCGTTTATCGCAGCCACATAATAAACTTAGGAAACCAACAAACAAAACTGACTCAGTGTTACGTCTGAGCAGGGAAACAGACGAAACGAGCCGTGAAGTAGGGTAAACGGGGTTTATTCCAGGGGAAACAGACGAGGAACATGCAACGTTAATGACAGACCTGAGAATACGAACTCAGACGCGGACTAAATACACAGGATGTACAGGCTGAACTTAATAGGTCACAACAAGCAGGAATTAACACGAGGTAACGAGGTGGGCGTGGCACACAAGAGGATCGGACGAAGCCGGGCGCAACACTCAGTCTACTTTGAACTATTTTTATTACAATGATATGATTATTAAAAATTAACTTTAAATAAAGACTATAGTGATGAACACTGCGGCTCATCTCTAAGGCAATAAAAACATAGCGTTGACCCGGAGGTGCTGATTATCAACACAGGTTTTTAGTAAGTTTCATATCTTCTTTGAGGTCATTCAGATCGATCGTTCTGTTTTAGTTTGTCAAGAGCTTTCTGACAGTCCAGGTGTTGCATTCGTCCCGAACCGACTGTGAATTAACATCCCATATAGATATGTGCATCTAAAATTGTATAATTAATAAGAATAATTGTCATACAGTAATAATTATTTCATTTCACAGCACATGTAACATTTGTAATAGAGCTGCCTAGTTCACTAAAGCTAAACAGACTCGGAAATAAATAAATATTTCTAAATATTTTTTTCTTTTTCAGTATAGCAAAATTTGTATGGCATTATTTAGAAACTACGAACCGATTTAAAGCTAAATTTGGAGAAAAAAACACCGGTTGAATGCTACCGTTGTTGCTTGTTGTTCTCACGTTTTTTTAACTGGGATATCTGTGCATAAACAATTGAACAAGTTAACATTTTCTGCTTTGCACAAAGCTGAAGCTGTCATAAATAATCAATCAAACAACCTGAATGTAAGCAAATGCAAACCTTCTCTGTTTCCCCCCACCCTTAGACCTCTCTTCTCTTGTTTATCTTATTAAGTAGATAAACAATTGCCTACTAGCAATCGAGTTAATACTGCTAAACTGTATTAGGTAATTTGTTTGAGGGTTTTATAGCTGTTTAGGTACTCTTTACTGAAAACGTGGATGAAATTTACCCAAAAATAAACCCAAAAATAAATGCGAATTGTTACCTTAGGTTTATTTGGTAGATTTTATAGGTTGTTTTTACTAGTGTAGTCTTCTTAATCTCTAGTTCAATACAGCTACTCATTATAATTTCAAGTGTAATCATAGCTGTTTTCCTGGCCTCATCACTTAGGAAAGTTCCCAATTTTTTATTTATATGAGTCCCCAAACTTTCAGTTTATTGTGTTTTGGTTCAGCACAACAATCTATTTACAGGAACTCCACATGAACTACTAGTCAGACAGATAACTGAGCTGAAATGAATGAATTTAGTGATCATTGTCAACACACCACAGCACACAACAACGAAATGTGTCCTCTGCATTTAACTCATATGTGACTTTCGTGACATAGCAGAGGGCAGCTAATTCAGCACCCGGGGAGCAGTGCTTTGGGGCGGTACCTTGCTCAGGGTACCTCAGTGGTGACTTGCTGGCGGGGAATCGATCCTGCAATCTTTCAATTACAAGTGCGCTTCCCTAACCATCAAGCCACCACTGACTCGTTAAGGCAGAGCTTACCTATTTTCAGAAAGTTTGCCACAGTGGGTTCCCTTCTCCAGGGTAAAAGATTAAGGTCTCCTTGGGCCTTTGGTATTTTATGAATTAGAATTAGAATTAGACTAATCATCAATTCCAGGTCTTAGGGCCTTTTACTGTACACATTTTGTTTGTATTGAGATCATACTCTGTTTATACCTACGGCGAGTGGTCTAACTGCTGCACATCTTCTGACTCAAGGTTAGGGCTAATTTGTTAATTTGTACATTTTCACTTTTTAACTCCTTCACCCTTAACTGTACTCCAAATATCTATAAAGCCCAAACTGAGCACCAGTGGGACATCCATCAGTTCAGTGACCATAACCTGCTGTAATCTACATCATTACACTGCATTCAGACGGGACCAGAACCAGAACATACTACTGCACTGGACACTGCATTCAGATGGGACCAGAACATACTACTGCACTGGACACTGCATTCAGATGGGACCAGAACATACTACTGCACTGGACATTGCCTTCGCTAATTTACACACTTCTACAATGTCACCTTTAGTAACCTCTGGAGAAGGATTATATAATTATACCAAAATGAAAGATTTGTTGAGATTCTTTTAGACAATCAATAGAGAAAACATAAAACACACAGACACAAACACACACACACAAACGTTTTTCAAGAAAATTAAAATATATATTTCAAACACCTTCAAGAAATTCAGAAACTATGTCAACAGGAACCTTTGCTGAGGTGATCATCAGGTAAAAGGCTGTTCACAGTAAAACCCAGTGTAGATGAGTATGGAAAGTACTCCAACTCCAAAACATCTAACTGTTGACTGTTTCTGTGACACCAATGTAAAGAAAAGCATGTAAAATGTTGTCACCCACGCAAGGAATTTATTTTAGAATCTTAGTTAAAAACTCTGGAACAGGTGGAAGAGTAAATACAAAAATTGGCAGAGAAGTCAGTTCAGGTTCTCCTGTCAGTTTTTTCATTTAATTTTTTGTTTGTTTTGTTTGATGCTTCACAAATTATTTTTAATACATTATGTTTTTTTTATTTATTAAATATTTATATTAAATATATATTTATAAAATTTCTATCCACAGAAAGGTATTTTAAAACGAAACAACAATATAGATTGATATGCTATCTGTTCTTTTCCTGAAATACAGATCTCTTTTTCTTCTGTTCTATTTAAAGGATTTTTAGTTTTTTACATTATGGTTCATGTTTGACCGTTAGCAATACATAAAAATGTGACACCTTTTGCATTCTACACTAATCACTAAGTCAGTGGTGTTTATATTGGCACTGTACATTGGCATGGGACACATGTATCAGATGAGCATGGGACAAAAACTTGATTGTAAAAGAAAAGAAATGAAGATAAAACAGCTCTTACTGCCAGTTCTAGTATAAATGAAGATAAAACAGCTCTTACTGTTCACTTTTTAATCTTTTTAATTAATAGTGCAGTTGTAATTATGTCTAACTGCAAAGATATACAGGACCAATTAAAAGTTTGGACACAACTTCTAATTCAATGCTTTTTCTTTGTTTTTATTACTTAGGACATTTCATGTATTAAAGTAATGATGCCATGTCTTTTACTACATAATTCCATACAATATGTGTTATTTCATGCTTTTGATATATTCAGTATTGTTCTACATAGTAAATAGTCAAAATAAAGACAAACCTGTGAATGAGTGATTGGTACTGGATGTCTATGCCTTTCCAGCTATGCCTATGCCTTTCTTTAGATTGTTCCAATGTAAATACATCATGACTATTTTTGGTTTACCAGTAACAGCATTAAAAAAGTAGGAAAAGAAAAAATATCACTTTTAGAAAGATGATCTAAAGGACATCCACACATTATTGAAAAAAGCATAAAAGAAGATCATTGTGCAGTCGTGTATGTGTTCTTCAGAAAGTCATTTCCCGGCTTACGTGAGTGATGGCGTCAGTGATGCTGTAGGAAATAAACAAATAAGTAATAAAATGAATTAGTGATAAATTGAGAAATAACTGGACGTTTAATTCCAGATAAAATACTGAAAAAGTGAAACTCGTCACATACCTCTCAACCTCCAACTCGCATTCACACAGATTCACTAAAACCTGCAGGTGTGAACGTGTGACTACAAACTGCATAGAGAGAGAGAGAGAGAGAGAGAGATTAAGTTAGTATGATCTGAACAACTATGTACTGTATATTAATTTTCTTTTTGGGTTAAGGTTCATTAAAACTCATCAAGAACAAATCATAAACTTTTATGGGCTTTTGTCAGCAACTCAAAAACATCCTTAAAATCAAGTAGTGTGAGCAAGGCTTATGCCTCCAATATCACCCACATTTTTATATTTTGCCATTCTGAGAACCATATAAAAAAGAAAAACAACTTCTGGCCTTCTATGGCGACTTCTGAGCATTTAGACATGGATAGAAAACAAGTTTCTCTTTATGTTTGCTTTAGGTTTATGTTTCATGTCACTGGATAATATTTCTGGAGATATTAAATCCTAAACATGGCTTCCCACTTAAGATGCCTTTTTATTACAAAATTTGACATTTTTATGTAAAAATACTCAACAAAATTTGAGACGTGCAGCAAAAATGCTATTGAAATGAACACAGAATGACCCACCTGCATAAAGAACCAAACAAACAATTAAACCAATTAAACACTGAAGTAGTGACAGCACCTCTAATTTACATATACTGTACATTAATCAAATTTTATTTCATTTAGGATAAATAAAATTACCTTTAGTTATGTTACTATACTGTAACTGACCCAACTCTGATCTTCAGGTCTAAACATTGTAACATCTTTCAACCTCATTTAGAAATTTTACCATCAAAAATATGCTGGTTGTTTGATTTGGTGATGAAAGAAATGAGACTGTATGAGCATATTTTTGGATTTTTTAGTTAATTATTTTGAGAGAGAAAAAAACCTAAATAAAAGTGTCAGTCTACTGATGTTGTATTATTGCTGATATTAGATGAACACTGTGCAGTGGAACATAAATGTTAATCAGTCTTTCTTTTTTTGTTAGAATTCTTACTCAAATACACTTGAAATCATGTTAGTCAAACAAACATACACATCTGTGCTGTACATATATACATACCGGCTCCTCCTCCCAGTTAAAGAGATTTTTCCTAAAATGCTCAGCCACGACTTTGAGCTTGTATGTGTGAGTCACCTCACGTTTTTCAGTCAGAGCTTGTGAAGTGTTTGTGCGCTCAGCAATCTTCTGCAGTGCTTCATCCACTTTCTTCCTCTTCTACAAATGTGATCAGAAAATTGAATCTATAAAGACATCTAAAGTGACTGTTTCTAAAATCCGATTGTCTTTTTTATATTAAATGATATATCATTCATTTTGCTAAAGAAAATATAATTTGTCACAGTCCCATCTCTATCCTCCATATTCCCTGTGGTTTGCCTGTTCCTCTGTTTGATTCGCTTCCTGTGTGTTTGTGTGTGTATGTCTGACAGCATTGTGTGCTTTGCACTCCTTTCACTTGCTGATGTGGTGCACAAGAACCTCTTCTAATGGCAACAAAAAACAACCCGGCTTTTCACCTATGAATTGCTAGTTCGTTGTCTTCAGTCAATGTTGTAGTTTACGTTCTTGGCTGTTTAGGATTTTTATGCCTCGCCCTGCATTTCCTGCTCTGCCTTGCTCTGCATTTCCTGCTCTGCCTTGCCCTGCATTTCCTGTTGGCTATGTCATTGCCTGTCATGGTCTTGCCACCATGGCCAGAGTTCAATCTCCACTCAAGTCTTGTCTGCAATCCCAATTATCTTAGCTGTTGAACACTCTTACCACAGCAAATCAGGTTTGATCCTCACATAAGCCAAGCTTATGTCACCTGCTCCCTCTGCCTATTTTCTTCCCTTAACCTTCCCTGAATATAAAATTCAAGTATTAAAAATTCAACTACAATTCAACTATTTAATCATTGCCTCTGTTCTGTATTTGGGTCCCATTTCACAGAACAATCTGGCCCACATGGACCCAGCAGATATGACCAGCATGGACAGATCCTCCAGCAGGTAGTGGAATCTCTCCATTCATTTTTAACCCAGGTCATGCAGATTGCAACCCGGATGCCGCTATGGTCCTCACATCGAATGGTCCAAGAGAATAATAATCAGCTGGAGCTCACACTGTCACTGCCACTCTGTCAGCCTTTGAGCCTGTCTTCTGCATCACATGCATTCATGTAGGGGAAGTACTCAGTAAAGAATGGGCCCTGTTGCTGCCTCCACAACTGTACATGTAACTCTACAACTGTACCATGAATCACAAGCCCCACTGCCAGTCAGTCAACATTTCAACCTGTCCTGGTAGGAAAATGAAGCTGTGGCCTCCCTCTTCAGCCCCCTTCCTCTCCCATAGGTAAAGCACGCTCTGCCCCTTTATTGACAATCGAGGCCTAATCCATCACCATAAAAAAACAAGTATCTGTTACCCTTGATCAACTCTGCTTAGTAACTTCTCCAGAGAGCTGCTGGGCAATTTTATTTTGTGATGTGCTTTGGCTTGACCAATGCCCCACTGGTCTTCCAGGGCTTGATGAATGACAAACCTAGGGACTTCATCAAAATATTTTGTCTTTGTATTCTTAGGAAATATCCTGATTTTCTCCCAAAACCTTCAGGAGCACATATCTCATGCCCGCTAAGTCCTCCAGCAACTCTTGGAAAATCAGTTTTTTATAAAAGCTGAAAAATCCAGATTACATGCCAGCTCTGGTATATATCCTAGAGAAAAGGCAGGTGAGAGTAGATCTAGATAAGATACAAGTGGTGGCTGAGTGGGCGGAACATACATAACTCAAGCAGATTCTTATGATTCACTAACTGTCATTGTTTTATTATGGAGTACAGCTGTGTGTGGGGAGGCTGTTCCCCTTAGCAAACTCATCTATCCTGCTACCCCTTTCTGGTGGACTTCAGTGCTGACTTGGACTTCTCTTAGCTCAAGAAAAGGTTCACTACCCCATCCTAGTCTAGTCCATGCTGAACCATATCCTACATTTTATTGTAGAAATGAATATCTCTGATTTGAGGAAATTGGGTTCAATCTTCACATGAGCCAAACTCATATGCCTCCTGCTCCCCTTTTATTCAATGAAACTAAAATTAATACTGCTAAAAATTAATAATACTTAAATTAATACTTCATTCCTTTAATTGTCATGACCTGCTCATACGATCCTCGTGTGTGCCACACCCCCTCATTAACCACGTGTGCTACCCTGATTGTGATCACCTGTTTCCTGTTATTTTGGCTTGTTTTGTGTATTTCAGTCTGCATTCAAGTCTGTTTCCCCAGGTTTGTCATTAACGTTACATGTTTACCCCGAATAAATCCTGTTTTCTAGTATTCACGGCTCCCTTTGCCTGCTTCCCTGCAAACCGATCGTGACATGAATCTTTCTATGTTTGGGTTTCACCTGCTTGCAGTTCACATCAATGGTATATTGATGTCATATAAGAGACATAAGACATTTGGGGACATGCTGTTACTGGAAAATAATCAACTTTTTAGTGGTTACACCACTTTATCAGACCACCTCTTCACTTACGTAGTAACAGCTACATACTGCGGTAATCACAATATAGGACTATGTTGATGAATAACAATCAGGGAATAGATACAGTGTGACTAATGGGGATTGTAAATAAAGGAGTACAGTAGAAGAGGCTTACTCACTTTTTTAAGATCATCATATTGTTTTTCCAGGGTCTGTCTTTTTTCTGGGTCCTGTTCATTTTTTATCTTGTTTTCTTGGATTATCAGTGGAACCTCTGTAGTTTCTACCACATCAGACACTTGAACATTCAGGAGCTGGAACGTGTAGGTCTCTCTGACAGAGGCAGGGGATTCTCCAAGAAATTCACTCAACATTGACTTCAGCATGCTCTAAATAACATCATACAAGGGAGAATAAAAACTACATTACAAAAAAGTTAACATCTGATGCATTTAAACATTGTTAGTGTTAATAATTTGTTTTGCTACGAAACTAAATTTTTAAGGAATTTGTATTATTGTTTGGAATTTTCTTTATTTACATTACTTATTTTACTTATGAACTTTATGAAGAAAATTAAAAGTGCTTGTTTTATTTTTGTTGTACATACCTTGTCCCCATAGTTACATGGTGTCATAGTCACTCCTGCCTTCCTCGCATCCTTACTCACGTTTTTCTCCAGGTAGGTAAACTGTTCTCCAAACGAAGTCGCAGTAAGTTTTACCTTTAGAGCGAAGAGAAGAAGAACAGAAAAGAAATGAATGGTGTCTAATTCAAATAGTTTATTAAGATATAAGAAATCAAAGTACAACGTTGTGGTAAAAAATATTTAATTAAAGTATTAATTCCTCAAAATACTTAACAAAATAACTGACCGTGTCCAGGTGATGTAGCCAGTTAAAGGTGAAGATATCAGACAAAAAGGTATTTCTCTTCTCGTCAAAGAAACAAGCATAGGTATATTCATCGGGGCTGCATGAAGAAACTGCATACACTGAAGAAAAGGATAAAGGCCTTTCAGACACATGAGAAGAACACACATAAACATGTCAGAACTACGACTTTTCAGTAAATACGTATCATTCTAACCGTTGCTGTCAGACAGCTGATTCAGCATTGATCCAGAATGACACGCTTCCAAATAAATGACCATCTGCAAACATGGACCAGGTTATACCAAAGATAAGCAAACAAAAACAAATAAAATCACACATAGAACATTAGAAATGTTTTAAAATGTCATGGTTATTAACATTTCCATGAGAGAGTGGGGGAGGGATAGTGTGTATGGATCAGGTCCTTGTGACGTCACACTGGGTTACAGAGATGTCCTGAAATGTAAACTAGTAGTTAAAATACGTACCTTTGAAAATTTGTGACTCTTTGACATCTCCTTCACTGTGTTAATGAGATCATGTGCGTAAAGCTGCACCAGGAAAAAAAAAAATCTTTTATGACATCAGATGCATACAATTATAAGGATCTGTTACTGAAAATGATTAAATCAAAACAACATGACGATTGACAACTCTACAACACCATGTGCAAAACACATAAGTGTATGGAAGTAAAATTTAAGTAGGAGAAATCTGAGTAAACTTACTGTGGAATTAGGAAAGTGAAAGATTCCTTTATTTCCATGATCTGATAAGTAGATGAAGATAGAATCATTTTCACCACTGAAAGAGAGAAAAATATTTGAATAACCAAAAGATATTGTAACAGTTGTTGCCGTGGGGTTCCAAAGTTTGGAGAGTGTAAATGACCTCTTTTCCCTTTAGATTCCTAGTGTTCTTGCTCCTCTAACACCTAGCTACCTTCCCACATTTTGAGTAGGAACTCCACAATTTGTTATCAGCTATGTTATCATTCAAAAATACAAAAAATGAAAAATTGTGTTCCCCAGATATAAAAGAGCTCACGAGCCTGCTGATTTTGGTTCTGCAGGACGACATTAATAACTAGAAAAATGAAATGGAGAAGCTGTCACACTTGAATTCTATGGGTAAAATATCACCTGAATATGATGTGGAATTGGTGAATAAAGCTGAAATGGCTTCTACCTTTGTATGACTTTTTTTGGTCCTATTTTCTTGACAGCAGCTGAATCTCCACACAGCACAGCCAGAAAGTTTCCAGCTGACACCTCCTGATCATTGAGATGATTAATTCCACTTAACAAAAACCGATTAGAGATTTTATTTATTTATTTATTTATTAATTACGTGTTGCAGAACACAGTCATTACCTCTCCAGTGTAGTCTTTTAGAACCCCGAGGTAAACATTTGGACCATTTGGTACATTGATTATGTTTCCAGGAATGGGATTTCTGCACAAAAATACAAGATAGACAAGTATTGTTATGTTTTTTAAAAAATGTTCATCATATAATGGTTATAAATAAAATAAATTAATAAATTAAATGAGGATAAATAAATAAATAAATAAATTTGTAATTATGTTACATTATGCTAAATTATGCGGCATAGGCACCCATTGTTTTTCTACTTTTTTCTTATTCATCATCATCATCATCATCATCATCATCTTCTTCTTTATCTTCTTTATCTAAAGAGGGTGTATATGGCAGCCCATAAACCAGTATAGTAAAACGTTTAAAAGTTTGTCACACTGTTTGGAAAAGTTCCTTGATTCTTCTTACCATGTTTTATGTTTGCATCTTGAGTGATCTAGCGACACCAAAGGTTAAATTTAGAGCTGCATTTATGAATGTGACTTTGAAGCATATGCCTGATGTTAAAAAAAAAAAATCAAAACAGATGTCTTTGGAATTCTTGGCCCAAACCAAATTCATTACATACCATGACATCCATTTCTACCATATAGCATTTTCTGTCATTTTAGATTATTTTAAAAATACATAAAAATTGTCAGTGGTCACAAACTGTGTCCACTCTGGCAATCTTCAGACTACATTCATATATTTATTTGCTGGCTTACTGATTTCATCCATTACAGTAAATTAAACTAAATTAATCACCAAAGCTCCCAAACTGTAAGTGAGGTCATTTCTCAGCAGTGCTTTGATGGATCATTACCAAATCGGTGCATGGACTCGGGACCCCTTTTTGAGAAACTGAATTCTTGCATCATTTGACCACTTGGGGGTGCTGCAATAAGCATGAATAGATTTTGGCTAAGAACTTGTGTGATGTCTTTGCCTTAAAAAATAATTCATCTGTGTAAGGTATCTTTTCGTTTTCCTTTGTTAAATCATTTTCTTATTTCTGTTAAATGCAGAACTCTTCTCCATATGAGATATGTGATATAAGATCACATATCTAAAATCAAATATCTTGCATATGTGCTATGATGTTTGACTTTATTCTGTTTAGAAAACGTTTAGAATATCTTTAGAATCATCTTTGATCTATTCTCTACTTGTGTTAGTTCCTTGTTTAAACGCATTACTCAAGTACATGTTATCTACAACCTTTAATGATGTTACCTGTACCCTGACTCATGATCTTTTTTACTATTTTTATTATAACTTTACTAAAACCTTTTACTATAAGTGCCTCTAGACTCTGACAATAAAAACAGACTGAGTTCTAAACAAGACTCTGTGTCAGTTTGCTTATTCTAGCACTTGTCACATATGAGAGTGAGAATGAGAGAGAGAGAGAGAGAGAGAGAGAGAGAGAGAGAAAAGGTTGCTTAGTATGGCGGAGATTTGAACGTGAACCTGAATACTTACAATGTGTCCGGTGATACTATGGCAGGGCTAATGGCCAGCATATTGCATTATATCAAAAGGTTTACAAAATTTTCACAAGCCACAAATTTTGTCCAATCTTCACCAAACTTATCAAAGATTATCTCTGGACCAATACTCACAAAAGTTATGTGTTGAATTTTCAACTTATTCATCCATCACTGCCAATCAAAATCAGTGGCAAATCTGCAAATCAAAACTTGGACCTCTCATTGCTGCACTATACTCACTGTTGATTATAAGCGATATCATCACAGACCATCACCACAATCTGCTCATCTGGAACACCATTATGGTGAGCGACCTGGTAAGCGTGGCACACATTGGCCTGAAAAAGAGATGATAAAATAACAGATATTATATTGCTATCATAAAACAATTTAAAATTCTATCATACAACATATATTAAAATTACTTGCGTACAATATCTAACACTAAATTTAAGCCACTACATTTAGTATTCTCACCTGGACACCGTAGTCTGTCCAGCCTTTAGAACCTGCTGCCAGGAGAACCCACTGTTTGCCCTTACTGGTCATGTCACTCCTACAAAACAGAAAACTGAATATCAGGTGTGCGTGTCTGCGTGGGTTTACTGCTGGTTTCCTCTTTTGCCCCTAAATGTGAATTGAAGTGTGTGTTTGTATAAATGAGTGTGTGTGGTGTGTGCATCCCATCCCAGGTGATCTCCCACCACACTCCCAGAGTTCCCGGTAAAGACGTCGGATACACCATGGCCCTGACTGGGATAAAGAACTTACCGAAAATTAATATATTTAAATAGTTATTTAATTATTTTATTGTACTACATTACTGTTGAATTCAGCAGTTCAGCTGCATATCACAACTTTATAGTAATTATATTAATAAGAGGACTGAAATACGCACTTATTATGTAAGGAGATGTTTATGTAACATTTAAGGAAGGAGTCTCTAGTGTCAGTGCGTTGTAAGAAGGCTGTAACTTTAAGGTTCTTGACATTTTTCAGAGGAACAGTTGTATTTTTTTCATTATTAATATATATATATAAGAGAGAAAAAGAAAGATGGTCAGGGAATGACTGTTTATAGTTGCTAAAAGTAGAACAAGAACTATTTTCTTTCATGGAAACTCCACAATATGGTCATAAAGTATGGTGTGTTCTTTGATAGCTAAAAACATTAATCATTGATAAATTGCAGCAGTTTAAGGAGAATAAAACACTAATGGACACGGTGTTATAGGAAAATAAACCACAGCACTCATCATCGCACGTCATTCAGCATTTTTTTGCAACACCAAAACATTTACATAACTTGAATTATCTTTCATTAAGTTACAGCGTTTTGCCAGTGATTTGTAAAGCTGATTTTTCTTTTTTTAATTTCTTTTGAATTATACTATTGGTGCTAAATAAAAAGTAGAAATGTATTGATTCTTACCTGTTTTTTCTCCTGCGATGTCTTCAGTTTAGCGTTAGTTTGAGTTTGTGTCCTGAAAAGGTGCATCAGGAGTTTTTATATCCAGCAAACATCCACTTTCGATTCATCTCCCAAGCTATCAGCAAGTTTTGATTTTAACAGACCTGGAAACAGATTTTAACAGACCTGGATGAAAAGTGCGTTATACACAAAATCTATTCATTAAATTGGACATGTCTAATGATGCTATATTACTTAACAGAGATTGTATTTCCTGTATGTGTATAAACTATGTACAATAAACTACATTTTGCTCTATGTAATAAATGTGAGGTTCAGACAAAGTGATAATCTGCATTCCCTCAGGGAGGATTTATTTTCAAGCTCAAGCTTATTTGACTCTTTTACTTTCTTCATCTCTTTCAGTATCATATGTCACATAATAAAAAGGAGAAAGTTGTTGTTATTTATGATTTATTTAATTTGGATTGCAAAATTACCCACAGAGGGAAGAACAGTGATGTGTGTTATAATGAAGATCTACAGCACTTTAAGTTTCAGTAAGTGTGCTGAGACTGACGGAAGGTGAAAGAGCTGCTGTTACACGCCTTAAAATATGAGAGGAGCCATCAAACTCCCTGCCCTCGGGGTCAGGCTCTGGGTCAGGCTCAGGGTTAGGGTTAGGCTCAGGCTCAGAGGAACTCCCATTCCCTTACCCTAATAGGTCTAAGACTGGACACCATCACAAACAATTTAAAAGAGTGTTGTTAGGTGGCTGCAGATTTATTTCCTTCATACTCTAGATAATTGCTAAGTGGTTTCTAGGTCATGTTATAGTATTGCAGGTGGTTGCCAGGTCATTTCTGTGGTATGAACTTCCATTCCTCTGCTCCGCTGCTAGACATTTAATCATGTATGCTTGTTTTCAGTTTGTACGTTTAGTTTGCTTATTTTAATTTTGTTTTTTGTTTAGATCTTTGTTTAATTTTGAGTATCATTAATTCATGAAGTTCTGTATCATCCTCTTGTTTTCTGGTAATTCTTGGCCTGAAGGTTGTTGTTATTTTTGTGTTTGTGCATCATGATTAAAATATTCTGTATCCTTCTCCTCTCTTTACTCTTTGCCTTTACATGGCTTGTATCACAAGGTGTTGCTAGTTTGTCATTTGATTTCACACGTGGTTCCTAGGTGTTTGATAATGTATTGTTTTCAGGGTGCTGGAAGGTGGTTGTGAAGTCAATACTATGGTATGACAAGTGGTTGCTAGTTCAATACAGTGGTATCCCAATTGGGAACTAGGTGGATGCTATGGTATTGTATGGGGTTGTTAAGGTGTCACTAGCTGATTGTTATGTTATCCAGTGTGGTTGCTATGTGGATAGAGATATTATGTGGTACCTTGGGCGGGGCCTATTTTGTGGGCGGAGATTTGGAACTGTTTTGAAAGATCTGAATTTATGAACTATCCTTATCATTGTAGAATTGTGAATTGTTTGGTGATGGACTTAAAACCCTTCCCAGGCTGATGAGCAGCAACAGCTGAGGTCTCTCTGAGATCTGAGGTCATGACTGATATATTTTCTTATTGCAGGGGGTATTGTTATGTATCTTACACACCTGAGTGCTCCAGAAGCTGTAAGCCATGACTTCCTGCTTAACTGGGGTACAAACATGAGGAGACACAGAAGCCAAATTCCCTTAGTCACCCATCAATGTGGGAAAGATAAGAGAACACAGACCAAATGAGAGAGAAGTGTGCTGACCTTCATAAGTCAGCTATAGAAATACGCCGTCCTGACACCCTCACTGCTCATCAGTCCCTCATTCTTGGCAGAACATCGACTGACAGGGGACTGCTGCTCAGAAACTACAAAACATTTTTATACATTTATATACATTTTTTTTTTAATTACATTTGCGCACACATTGATCCGTCATAAGCTATAGAAATACGCTAGTATTTGAATTGGTTTAAAATTTCACAAGAGGTTAACCACATTTACCTGTTGCCAGTTCTTTTCGTTCTTTTGAAAAAATCTCTCTGATTTTGGCACATCCTCCTCCAAAGATCTTTTTTTCTCACCCTGGCCTGTTCAGCCCCCTCCGATCTCTTCTTTTCCATACTGTTATGATAACTGCTATTCTACCAAGTTAAACAATCCGTAGACTCAAAGTCGGACTGTTGGGCGCAACCATCTTGAGCAACTGGGAAGGGGAGAACTCCCTCAGGCGGAGGCACCCATGTAATCTATCATTATAGAAAGGCTGCGATGTCGGCTGTAAATGTGGATCTTATGTCCTACTGTTTCATATTCACTAACGTGAGGACAGTCAAATCTAATTATTTTATTTCCGACCGGCCCAAAAGTCAAGCGGCCCACCGGTAAATCTCCCGAATCTCAGAATCTAGAAACTGGGGCCTGGCCAGTGCGCACACGACTGGCAGGGGTTCCGTCCGCAGTAGGCACAAGCGCTCTGGTGTATTTTAAAAGAAGAAAGCACTTAAACTCATTACATTTAACCAACATGCTTTAAGAAGAAGATGAAAAACTTTAACGGTATTTACCAGTGTTTTATTACGTTGTTAGGTTGAGGAAAACATTAAACCAGCAAACTTTTAGGAGGAATAGCTGAAAGGCGGAATGAGCGAGTCCCACATCTCTGCGACATGCGACCAACCAGTTCAAAAGTTGCACGTCAAATGATTGTCCATGGGGGGCAGCACTTGCGCATGCGCACTCACGCAGACATCCCATTTCAAAATGGCAACGCTAATGGGGGTGTGTCAGGGTCGGTCCCCATTGTCTCACTCTGTGCCCCTTCCCTGTTTGACCAGCAAGCATTGCTGGTCATCCCGTCCTTCTTGTGAGTCTTTGTTTTCCCCAGTTCTCTGGTGGCCTCGTGGCTCAACACGTTGAGTAGCCAGTTGTCTGTGTTCCCTTCTGTCCTGTGTTTGAATCCCACCGCCTCTGTTTTTGTATTTTGCTCCCTAGTGTTTCAGTTGAGTTTTTCTAGTTTTGGTGTCTGATTTTGTAGTTGGTTTTCGTTTTGTTCCTTGAGCCCCTGCTTGTGTCTTTACCTGTTTGTAATTCCCTAGTTTTGGTTTCTGTTTCCCTGTTTAGTTCTTAGTTTCCCTGTCTGGCTCCTTTTTGAGTTATTTATTAGTTTCACCTGTTGCCGGTTCTTGTTCCTGCCCTTGTGTGTTTTCCTGATTGCTCGTTGTCCGGCACCTTTTCCTATTGGCTAATTGTCTGTTCACTCCTGCCTGTCTTTTCCTTGTTCAGTTTTGTATTTAAGTTCCTATCTGAGTTTTAGGCCCCAGTGGTTCATTGTTTGTTGCTGGTTGTTTGTGATAGTTGGTTATCTGTTAGGCTTTGAATATTCTGTTTGTCTTGACCCCATTTGTAGGTTTAGTCTTTTTTAATCCCTTTTTAGTTTTTGACCCCTCGTGGTCCTTTTGGTTTTGTTTTTTTTGTACTGTGTTCTGTTTTATTTAATAAACCCCCATTTCCGTGTTCCTGGAGCCACCAGTGGTCGTCCACCCTTGTTTCTGCCTGCACCCTGCCACGTTCTCGCGCCCGAGCCGCCTGGAACCATGACAAGGTGCCTGCTATTTGAAATAAGCCCCTTTAACCATAGTGATTTTTAAGAAATGAAACACTTTTTTGGCCAAAGTGTTATTTAAAATAAAACATTCTAAGCATTTTGACAGCAAGAATCGAGGAATAACACGGCCATTTCTTGTTAAAATGAATATCGCTCTCTCTCTCCATGTTGCGCTTGTGCAATCCCCACACCACTATCATTTATTAAAAATACCTGAGACAACTAGTTTTCTGAATTTTAAATTGTGTATAAAATAAGTATAAGATGTGTTACAAAGCATATAGCCAACGATAATAAAGAATTTAAGCATAATATCCCCCCCACACACACTCCAGCCTATAATTGGTAGAAATGGTGCTATCCTGTGGCCTACAAGATAAAAGCATATGGCACCAAATTGGAATCAATAGTCTTTAAAAGAATAAAATACATTCATGAATTTATTAATTTTAACACTAATAACACTAATCTATATTTACAGTAAGATGTAATTACTGAAAGCTATAAGATAAGAATCCCCTTTACACACAGGAATTATCTCGAATAAAAGTCCCTATTGTCGTGCAGTAATCCAAAGAAGCAGGAGCAGAGATGACAAATAGGGGAATACAGGGTTAAATCATAAATAAGGAAAGCAACACGCAGATGGACAATACACTGGCCGGACATGGGGAAACAAACAAAAACTCGGTCTCAATACATTGGGCCGATGACAACAATCAGAAACAGCTGGTAAACAGGGTGAATCCACAGGGGGTTAACAAGGGGAAGTAGCACACAGAAGGGGCGGATGATCGGGGCATGACACCTATGTCAGGAACAATTTCAATTTCTCCGAAGCGGGTCATATTCTGCAAACCAGCAACTTTCATTTCTCACTGCACAACTCTTAGTTCCTCAGAACTGAGAAAACCAGGTTCAGTATACAGAGACACTATGAATCCGATAATTCACAATCCATCACAATTTTTACATGAGCTGTTGCCAGTTATTTCATTCATTAAATGATAATTGTTATTATTCTTATAGCTAATAAACTGTCAGTCCAGTATACAGTATGAAGTTTGATGGCTGCTGCCTAAAAAGTGAAAAAAAAACCCACACACACTAAACAACACTAAGAAATAGAGACATACCGTAACATTGGTTACGGTAAAAAAGAATTGGGAGCATGAGTTAGGTTTGCATACTTATACTTGAACAAAGTACAAAGTTCTGGAACAATATCCTTTTGAATGATAAGACCAAAATGGTCATCATTTACAGCTTCATGTTTGGTGAAAATCAAAAACAGTGTATTGTGAGAAACACCTCATATCAGTCATGTCAATCATGGTGGTGGAGGAGTGATGATTTGGACTTGTTTTGAAGCCACAGGACCTGATAAACTTTCAGTCATTGAGTCAATGATGAACTCCACTTTATACCAGAATATTCTTGAGACAATGAGACCTTCTGTCCAGCAGCTTAAGCTGGGCTGAACTTAGGTCATGCAACAGGACAGTGAACTCAAGAGCACCAGCAAGTCAACATATGAATGGCTAAAGAAGAAAAAAGTCAATGTACTGGAATGGCCAAGTTAAAGTCCAGACGTCAATCCCCTTGACGTATAATCAATGCCTTCAAACACTTATGAACTGAAGTAATGTTGTAAAGAAGAGTGAGCTAAAGTTTCTCTCAAACCATGTGAGAAACTGCTAAACAGAGATACAAAAATGCTTAATTCAAGTGATTACTGTGAAACTGAATTATAGGCTGTGTTTTATTTATTCTCACTTGGGTCCTGAATATTGATTTTGCTAAGTACTTTCTTTTTTCCCCATGATTGTACATAATTCTTGTGTAATTTCTGAATAGTGCTTATGACTGTACTTATGTCTTGAATCTAGCGAACAACTTCAGAATTAAATCATCATTATGTACATTTAACTCTACTTTAGGTATTAACTAGTTAACTAGTTAACATCCTAGTTGGTCGTGCTGAGTGTTAGCAGCAGTGTGAAGTAAAAACCTAAAACTCGTCACCTAACACTCTCTCGGACTGATATTTACTGTAAATGAGAAATAAACAGTAGACATGGACTGGAGGGGGAATATTTCAAACAACATTTGCGCAAAAACAAGATGCTGATTCAATGTGAAACTGCTTTCCTAAAGTGAAATAAAAGCAACTCTAATTATGGAGATAATGATGTAAGACGTGATGTGTATAAAGGCAGGTGCTGAACTGAAAGGAAATAATTTGCTTTAGATGAGAGTTAGTAATTTCTCAAGAGCTTAATTTTTATAGAAACCTGAATAACATTTTCTTCTTCTTTGATCTTTAATTGTGAGTATGATAGTAGTTCCTTGATTATTTTATTATATAATACTATATTAATACTAATATATAATGTTAACATATATATTGCACTATTGTACTATTCCTGCTTTTGGATATGATTCATTATTTAATAATATTATGTTTAAATATTTTAAATTATTAGTATTTGTAACCAACACATTATTTTTAATAAAAGGTTTTGTTTAAGAAAATGCTCATTATCATGGAATTTTACATTTTTTCCTCAATAACAACAAAAGAAAAAAAATACATTTTAATTAAATGATTTTAAATTTTCCAGTTATTGACAAAACTCACAAAAAAATATTGTTTGAATGTAATCAATACAAAAAAGTATAATTTTTTTTCAGAATTTTTCCAGCCTGAGGTTTTTATCTCATCCCTGACGATGTCACGCAAGAAATGTAAGTTTACAGTTAAATAAATTTTACTTAAAGTCACATTTTAAAGTATTTAACACAAAATAAGGCAAATCAATTTAAATGTAATTGAAAGAAAAAGAAGAAACAATGTTTTCTTTCATTTTACATACAAGAGTAAAATTCAACACTAAAAAAATTTGCACTCAATAATTTCAGTTAATATTTTGAAATATCGTTGAATATCTGTTGTATTAATTGTGTGGAACTGTGTGCTCTGTGCATTTTGATGTCATACATTTCAAACACTTCGAGTAGCGGGAGGTGTGTGTGTGCGCGTGTGTTAAATTTAAACACGGTGATGAATTGGTGTGAAATGGTAAAATATTGGAACAAGAGCATTAATATTATTATTAATGTGATCAGAGCCGAAGTCAACAGCACTGTGGTGTAAATCAATTGATTTATTTCAGAAAATTTCAAAAATTGTATTTTTAAAACACATTCCAGGCGCAGAAGCGAAGGGTGTTTTAGAAATGATCGATACCTACGACAGACCAGCAGATTACTACGCTGATGGCGTGTATGCTGACACTGACGAATACGCAGTTGGATTTGAAAACAAACCTGAGAAGCGTATCCCTAAAGCCGGAGTCATAGCTCAGGCTGGTGTAGGACGAGTTGGAGCTCAGTGGAGCATCTTTTCATTTGGGGCTAAAGGTCCACACGCGTCTGTAGAGGCTGAAGCTAACGGGCTGCTGGAAGCAGGAGCCATGGCTCGAGCTGGGATTGGGAAAGCATCAGTTGCAGTTGGTCCAGCTCGTTTAAAACTGGGCCTGGGGATTGATACTGGGATTAAAATTAGTCCCACTAAACTAAAGCTAAAAGTCCTTGGGACTGGGGTGACATTCGGAAGCACAATGGGAATTTCTTTTTTTGGAAGTGAATTTAAAATAAAATTTTGGTGAACATGTAATCACTGTTCATCTACGTAAAAATAAAACAAGAGAAACAGTCATTGTTTGTCTTTATTGTCAATGTTCTAACAAATATAAAGAATAAATAAATGAATAAATAAATAAATAAAGAACTTGTGCTGCTGAATAGAGGGAAGTGTGGAGTAAGAGAACCAGTACTGATAGCAGCTCTGACTTTCTGTTAGGCTCAGTTCATTCACTGGAGTTTAAACAGATGATCAGTAGAAGGCTACTGCAGGTACACCTTTCAGTATGATACACACATTACTGTTCTACACGCTTCTGTAGAGGCAGAGGTTTAGGGGCTGGAAGCAGGAACCATGGAACCAGTATGGAAGTGTGTCAGTTGCTGTTGAGTCAAGTTGAACCTGGGGATTGATACTGGTATCAAAATTAAACCCACTTAAAGTTAAGATTTTACGGAAGTGAAGTTAAACTAAAATCTTTGTGAAACGGTTTTATTTTTACATATGGTTTGCTCCCATTATTCATTTCCTCTAATTTTTCCATAATCTAATTCCATTTCTCCAAATTATGGATTTATATAATTGTAATTGTGGAGTCTACACAGGATCGGCTCCAGCTCTTGGTGATTTTTGGGGGGGGGCAATTACATATATATTAAAAAAACAATGTTTGAGACAGAAGTCCTATCACAGCGAAGTATTCTAGGGGGCTCCTAATTTCCAAGCATGTACACCGTAAAGTTTTCTGACATCTTATCCAGTGTGTGCATGTGTTCTGATGCATATGAGTGTAGTTATGTGATCATGTTTGTATGCATGCATGAGTCTGTGTGTGTGTGCACACCTGTGTATGTAGCTTAAGTGTCTGTGTGCATACATGTATGTGCATGTGTGTGAATCATCCTCCATCATATATACTTGAAGAGGTACACAACCTTTCTACTAAAATAGGATATTTCAGTCTGAAAATAAAACTTCTGCACAAAATGCTGCCTAACTTGGCTACTTTTAAGATATATTATATATAGAACAGCACTGAACCTTAAATACTGCATGTCATGACATGCGGGACTACTAAATACCCGACAGGGAAAGCAAAAGCAAGCAACTTTAGTGATGGAACATTCAAGCCAAGATCTAGACTTATACCACGTAGCAGAAAAACATCTCTCTCTACCACCGATTTCTCGCTGCGGATAAGTTTTTAGAACCGGCTGGCTTGGATATTGTTCAAATAATCGGCAACACAACCATCACTACGAGATGGACCAACAACCTCATCACTGCAAGAAACATCAACCGAACTAGAGTGAGGGTTCGATCCACTAAGCTGAACATTAAAGGCTGTCACACTATCTGTGGTAGATTTTTTTGGTACCAGAAATCTATACATTTCTAGCTCATAAATTTAGGCTAAGCTCCTGAGACTAGCTAGTTAACTAGTGTGTTCAGCTAACCAATATAGTTAGCTAGCAACCTATTAAAATGTCTAAATGTTTAGCTAAATAAAAGATCGAAAACTGATACAAACAATTAAGATGATAAGATAGAAAATAGTTGTTGATATTATGTCTCTTTGTAGATACACTTACAGAAATACATATAGTAAACTGGGTGACCGCCGAAATGTGCACGTTAGATTGCAGCGGCACATAAAAGCGGCATCCACAAGCATTTTAATCAGGGCGACACGCGCGCTCTGTGGCACGGACTGCGAACTATCACGGACTTTAAAGGCAAAACCACCTCGGCTCCGAGCGGCGACTCTGCTTTTGCCAACGAGCTCAATGCGTTCTTCGCCCGGTTTGAGGCTAATCATGCCAGCGATAGCC
>JAODKE010012232.1:0-23267 GCA_026779605.1 Mormyrus hasselquistii
TTGATTAGAAATATATTTCAGCGGCACTTGAGTTCAATTTGTACACAAGCGACAAGACTTTTGTCAGGGACTGTAGAGCTCTGAATGCAATAACCAAGAAGCGACGTGAACCTCTGCTCCTTATTCCTTCTGCCCTAGAACAACTCCAAAGGGCAAGAATCTTCACTAAATTAGATCTCCGCAGTGCTTATAATCTCATCCGAATCCGCGAGGAAGACAAGTGAAAGACGTCGTTCCTCACCAGTACTGGACAGTACGAATATCTCGTGATGCCATATGGTTTAGCTAATAGTCTGTCAATTTTCCAGGCTTTCATTAACGACATCTTCCAGGATATGCTGCCTCCGTTCGTGATAGCTTACATCAATGACATCCTCATCTATTTGGACAACAAAGCCCAAGACAACGCTCACGTCCAACAGGTTCTTCAAAGATTAGCTGATCATCACCTTTATGTCAAGCAAGAGAAGTGCGAATTTCACCGATCCTCTATTCAGTTCCTAGGCTACCTCATACGACCAGGGGAGGTGGCCATGGACCCGAGTAAAATACAAGGGATCCTCAAATGGCTACAACCTGGGACAATCAAAGAACTTCAAAGATTCCTGGGTTTTGCTCATTTCTATCGCCGCTTCATCCCAGGATTCAGTACAGTTGTGGCCCCTTTAACTGATCTGCTATGAGGAGGAGCGAAGAAACTTGTCTGGTCAGAGGCTGTGACACAGGCATTCGCCGAACTAAAGGAGAGGTTCTGCACCGCACCAGTTCTACGACAACCTGGCCCCGACGAACCTTTCATCGTGGAGGTGGATGCCTCCGAGGTAGGGATCAGAGCAGTGCTCTCCCAAAAAGAACCCCTGTCAGGTAAAATCCATCCATGCACCTCTCCAAAAAACTTAGCCCGGCCGAATGTAATTACGATGTAGGGAATCGCAAATTGCTTGCCATCAAGCGAGCCCTCGAGGAATGGTGACATTAGCTTGAGGGGGCGAAGCATCCCTTCAATGTCCTCACGGATCACCGTAACTTCCAATACCTGTAATCAGTAAAACATCTTAATCCTCATCAAGCTAGGTGGGCACTTTTCTTTATTAGATTTGACTTCCAGATATCATTTATTCCAGGAACGAAGAACATCAAAGCAGATGCTTTGTCCCGCTGTTTCCCATGTAATAAAGCCACTGAGACTCCAACACCTGTGTTACCTCCCACCTGTTTCGTTGGACCTATTCAGTGGGACTTGGACCAACAACTCTAACAATACAATGAGAGACACACACCCCCGGATTGCCCAGTGAGACGCACATACGTGCCGTCAAAACTGTGAAACTCTATCCTTCAATGGGTACACACCTCCCTAGGTTTCAGACACCCCGGAGTATCAACAACAACCCGTCTCATGGCTAAGCGCTATTGGTGGCCGGGTTGGCGACGAGAGACCGAGAATTACATCCTGTCATGCCCAGTGTGTGCTTAGAGTAAGTCTCCGACACAGCTCTGCTTTAACCATTACCAGTTCCATCACGACCGTGGTCCCACTTGGTGATGGACTTTATTATTGATCTACTTCCCTCACGAGGACACACCACCATCCTGACCGAGGTAGATTGTTTCTCTAAGACCAATGTCGCCAGCCGGCCCAGGTCTATAAGCCGGGAGATCGCATTTAGCTATCTACTCAACACCTCCGACTACCCCAGGGCCGTAAACTGGGTCCCAAATACATCGGTCCATTTCGGGTGGTCACCTGTGTGGGACCTGTCACTTACCGCCTGCAGCTTCCCAGGCTGTACCGCATCCATCACACTCCATACATACCAGGGGCCGGATGCAAATTCGCAACTCCGGCCACCATGACATCCATATACATTGTCAGATCATGTTAATGTCATTAATTTAGCCTTTAAAACACCCAGTAAAAAAAGTTTTTATGCAGTGTTTTATGCCGTAAAGGAAAAAAGCTCTTAAATGTATCAGTATTGTGGCATCCATCCATATAGCTATTAATTTTTCTTCCGCTTATCTTAGCAGTCTAAGCAGGGGTATTGTGACTTCACTTTTAGAAAAAAAGCAACTAGTAGCTGAACCACCCATTTCTCAACCTGATAACCTATCTTCATATTTCTCAGACCAGCAGAAGAGGAATGGGTAAGTTTTAACACACCAACATGTTTTACATTTACAGATCAGAGAACACAGAACAGGAACTGTTCATAAATTACCTCAACTTGCCTGCAAATACCGTAGTGGTTTTTCAAAAATACCTCATGTGAAATGCTACTTTAAGATTCAAGATTCTTTATTTGTCACAAACATAGTTATACAGGTACAACATGCAGTGAAATCTATCCTGAACCGCTCATACTTTGTGCAAATAAGAAAACTAGAAAATAAATTGTAAAAATATACTGTAAATAAATTATAGAGAGTGCAATACAGAAAAAAGAAAACCTATGAAGAAACCTTTACAGAGAGAGTACATACAATTTTACTGGATGAAAAGAAATACTGTGCAAAAAAAACTGATAACCAGAACACTATGACCAGGAGAGTGGCATGTCTTGATTGAGGAGTCGAATCACCCGGGGATAAAAACTCCTCCTGAACCTCTCCATCTTGGCCATAATGACCCCAAACTTTCTGCCTGAATGCAGGAGTTTGAACAGTCCGGTACTGGGGTGAGACAAGTCCTTGATAGTCATAGCTGCGCTAGTCTTACATCTCCTGATGTAAATGTCCTGCATGGAGGGGAGAGCTAACCTGCAGCAACGTTCAGCTGCCCGGATAACTTTCTGGAGGGCTTTCCAGTCCTGCACACAGCTGTTCCCAAACCAGGATGAGATGTTTTGTGTGAGGATGCTCTCAACAGCACCCGAGTAGAAAGCCTTAAGGACAGCAGGGGAAACCCCAAACTTCCTCAATTGCCTCAGGCGGTACAGGCGCTGCTTTCCCCTTTTTGTTAGAGCACAGATATGCTCAGTCCATGCTCAGTCCATGTCAGGTCCTCCAAGATGTGCATGCTAATGAAGCTAACTGCTACCTCTGCAAAGTCGTTGATGTCTTCTGCGCAAGCTCAGAACATGTCCCAGTCTACGTCATCGAGTGTGTCCTGCAGCGTAGCCTCTGATTTGGCAGACCAGCATTTCACCTCCCTCATGACCGGAGCTTCACGACGAAAGCTTTGTCGATATTCCGGTATTAGGAAAATGGTGTTGCGGTCTGATTTTGAATGCTGGATGGGAAACAGCTTTGTAGCCCCACTTGTATGGAGTATAGCAATGGTCTAGTATGTTGCGTCCCCTTGTTGGACAAGTAACATGCTGTTGAAAGTTCGACGTAACCTGTCTGAGGTTAGCTTTATTAAGGTAGCTTGATGGTTAGGGAAGCGCACTTGTAATCGAAAGATTGCAGTTTCTAATCCCCCACCAACAAGTCACCACTGAGGTACCCTGAGCAAGGTACCGTCCCCGGGCGCTGAATTAGCTGCCCCCTGCTATGTTATGAAAGTCACAGATGGGTTAAATGCAGAGGACACATTTCGGACACAACCAGGTAGAATGTAAAAATGTTCCTTTCTCTGTACCACATCTGAAGCAAAGTGGTGAGATACTGTTATTAAATTTATGCAATCTGGATGGAGTATAATAAAGTTGGTGTAGAAAATTAAATTGAATTAATCTATATCTAGAATTCAAAGTTGAAGTGACCCCATCTTTACATAATTGACCCCATAGATCCCCATCTATTCCTATCTCCAAAACCTGCTCCCATCTACTTTTGGATTTATCCGCATCATCTAAAGGTTGATTTGAGATCAGAGATTCATTAATTCTAGAGATTGTTTTATACAGTGGTTTATCAGAATAACAAATTTGCTCAAATCCTGTCAAATCAGGTATCTTAGGAAAGCTTTTTAATTGACCCTTAATCTCGGAATTGCAGATAACTAAAGAATTCTTTATTACTCAAATTATATTTTTTCCTTTATTTGTTCAAATGACATTAATATGCCATCATTAAAGCAATGCTCCAAATGTGTAATACCGTTCTCGAACCAAATCCTAAAATTTATGTTTTGATAACACATTGGGAGCATTCTTTTTCCACATGAAGGTGTTTTAGGAGAAAGAAAACGAGCCTTTCCCAGTAGCGACTGCAGTTTATTCCAAGTTTGAACTGACTGAATTATCATGGGATTACTGGTTTTTCTTTTTATCAGCACATCATCCCATGTATACACTATATTGATAGGACAATCTTCTTTCATTTCAAATTTCTCCATATTAAGCCAAGAGGGAAAAGGGGTCCCGGCAAACATCTGAGCCAAATACCTGGACTGGGCTGCCCAGTAATACATTTTAAAATTGGGAAGCCTGAGTCCTCCTTAATTGTAATCTAAAGCCAATTTATCAAGGCTGAGCCTCGGAGTTTTACGATCCCAAATAAATGATCTAATCAATCCATTAAGAGTAGTGAAAAAGTGTTTAGGGATGGAAATTGGTAGAGATTGAAACATGTATAAAAAATGTTAAACGTTAATTTTAACTGCATTTATTCTACCAAGTAATGTGAGGGGTAGATCCATCCAATCAGTTAAATCTCTACCCACTTTTTCTAACAGATTGGCCAAATTAAGATAATAAAGATTCTTTAAATTACCATCTACTTGTATACCTAAATAATTAATACCACTGGTTGAGAACTTAAAAGAGAAACCTTCCAGTGCAGTACAATAAAACCTTGACAATGGTAAAATTTCACTTTTATCCATATTAACATTATACCCAGAGAAAGTGCTATACAATTGTAACATATTCCATAAACTAAACAAAGACTCTTTGGGATTAGTAAGAAATAAAAATATCATCAGCAGATAATGATATTTTATGAGTCTCAGGGCCAGTTTCAAAGCCCTTTATATTAGGATTGGATCTGACAGCCTCAGCAAGAGGTTCAATAGCCAGGGCAAAGAGAGCTGGGCTTGTCTGCATCCTCTATACAATGGGAATGAAGCAGAAATGATTCCATTTGTAAAATTTTTGTCTTAGGTGATTTATAAAGTGATTGAATTAGGTCAATATATGCGGATCCAAATCCAAATGTTTTTAACACCTCGAAAAGGTATGGCCATTCTACACAATCGAATGCCTTTTCAGCATCGAGAGAAACAGCCACTCCGGGTATTTCTTTAGCTATATGGATAATGTTAAAAAACCTCCTCAGATTGTTTGAAGAAAGTCTCCCAATTACAAAACCAGTCTGATCTGGATTAATCAGCAATGGAATATGAGTTTCTAATCTCTTGGACATCATTTTGGTAACTAATTTATAATCCACATTAAGGAGTGAAATTGGCCTGTAGGAGCCGCATTTTAACGGATCCTTACCTTTCTTATAAATAACTGAAATTATTGCATTAGAGAAAGACTCTGGAAAATACTTATCCACTCTAGATTGTTCAAGCACTTCCATCAAATATGGGACAAGCAAATCTTTAAATTCTTTATAAAATTCAAATGGGAACCCATCTTCACCTGGGGATTTATTAATAGGTAATAGATGAATGGCTTCAATCAACTCAGGGGCAGAGAAAGGTTGATCCAAACTAATTCTATCTTCCTCAGAAAGACATGGCAGATAAATGGATAAGAAAGCACCCATTTAAGAATGATCTGTACCTATCTGAGAAGTATATAATTCAGTATAGTACCGCTTAAATGCGTCATTAATCTCTGTAGGATTGTATGTTTCTTCATTTCTCGTATTTATAGCATTTATCGTTCATTTTTGGTCATCTCGTTTTAATTGCCAGGGCAAAACTTTATGCACTCTCTCGCCAAGTTCATAATAATGCTGTTTAGAACTAATAATAGCCCTCTCTGCCTGGTACAGTAAGTATTCATGTTATTATATTCTATTTTTTAATTAAGTAATTCCTTGTAAACATTCTTAGACTGAGTCCTATGATATATTTTTTTCCAGTTCTAAAATTTCAGATTTTAGCTTGTTTAATTTAGAGATTTTTATTTTTTTTAATCTATTAGTATAAGAAATGCATTGGCCCCTGAACCGAAACTATACAGCAGCAAAGGGAAAAGAAAATCCGCTGAGAAACGATTAGCTCGCACTTCTTTTTTTTTTTTTTTTTTTAAGCAAAAAAAATAAGAGGTCTAACCACGAGCTCTCCTTAATGTAAACACTGATAGAGAAGACAATTTTTTAATAAATACTAACCCCTCAAACCTATTGGTATCAATTTCAGAACTTATCAAGTTCAGTCATTTGCAAAGAACGATGATAACAATCTTTAGTAGAACAGACACTCATCACATTTCCTCAAGGAATGTGAGGGAAGCAAACCAAGGTACCCAAATAAGAAAATGGGAGAAAATGAAATCACGAGCATTCACTTGGTGAACCCATCTAATCAGTAAAGTCACTCACCCGGTCCAATCTAACAAAACTTCGCTGGATCAGGACAATCTGAGATATATATGAGACTGTACCGGTCGCAAATGACTCAAACGCGCCTACTGTAGCTACATCTTTGTCACATTCCGACAGGTATTGAAAAGCTTCGTCCAACGTGTGACACAAACGGGCTCCACCATTCTCCGGGAAAATCCGAATACAGGCGGGATAAACAAGTTGACATTTGACGTTCTTCTCCTATAATGCCTTGAGCGCATGAATCGATCCTCTTCTACAGCTCATCACCTCAGATGAAAAATCTGGGGAAAAACTGACTCTCTTCCCTTCAACGGAAATTGGGGCTTTATCTCGGGCGATTCGTAGGATGCTTTCACGGTCCTGGAACTTCAAAAATCGGATTAGGATGGGTGGCGGGTCCTTCCCTGGAATTCGCGATGCCGGGACTCTGAGGGCGTGCTCGACAACAAGTGAAACGCCAAAGTTCTTTTCACCCAGAATGCTCGGAATCCATGTCTTAAAGAATTCGACCGGGTCTCGACCTTCAAATCCTTCGTTCAATCCAACCAAGCGGATATTATTTCGCCTGTTGAAATTTTCTATATATTCCAGTTTGTTTTTAAGAACCTCGTTGTCTTTTTTAAGGAGACTGAGGCTCTGCTCGTTACCCGAGATAGCATCTTCCACAATGCTGATTCTTTGCTCTACCATAACAATCCGGCCTTGCATAGACGAGACAGACGGTGTAAGGGTATCAATTGAGCCCTGGATAGAGTTCCTTAAATCCATCATTTCAGAGATCAGCTCCAGCTTAACACTCCCAATAATCTTGCGAAACTCTTTCAGCACCGCGGTGAGCACCCTCGCAAGGCTTTCCGCTTCAGCGACCTTCCCCTCAGCGCCATTTTGAGCAGGGACCTCGGGCAACGAAGCAGGATGCGCAGCGGGGACCTTGGGCGACGAAGCAGGAGGCACAGCGGGGACCTTGGGTGACAAAGCAAGAGACGCAACGGGGACTTCGGGTGACAAAGCAGGAGCCTCAGGCGGGGGGGGCGCCACAGGCACAGCAACCATGGGGGGCGCCACAGGAATCGCTGACTTGTGCTATTTTAGCACAAGATTCCGATGGTATCCCTGACTCCAACAGTAGTTGGAGTCAGAGTTGCTTATCTGCTAACCTTTGCAGTACCTTTCTCACACGGAGGATGTCTTGAGCTTCTGTTTCGGAGTAGATCAAGATGTTGTCTATATAAGTAATGACAAACTGGTGCAGCATATCTTGTAAGTTGTCATTGATGTATGACTGAAATGCAGAAGGACTGTTAGCTAGCCCATAAGGTATTACACGGTACTTATATTGACCAGTAAAGGTGAGAAACACAGTCTTCCATTTATCCCCTTCTTTTATACGTATTAAGTTATAGGCGCTCGTCAAATCCAATTTGGTGAAAACATGGGCGTTTCAAAGATGTTCCACGGCAGAATGGCATTCAGCCCCCGGTAATCTATACAGGGTCGTAGACCACCATCCTTTTTTCCTATAAAAAAGAATCCAGATGCAACAGGTGAGGTGAAGGGACGAATGTTACCTTGTTGTACAGGTAAGACTCCTGGACATAGGGAAAAAGGTGCCCAAAGGGGAGGGCTGCCCCTTCAAGGAGGTCAATGCCATAATCAGAGGTCGATAAGGGGGGAGCCCATAAACCTGGGTTTTGCTGAACACCTGTTGGAAGTCACGATAAGGCTCAGGATGATAGATAAATCCTCAGGTAAAGGACTCTCAATGGAAGATACATGACAAGGCAGGGACAAACAGTTCAGAAAGCAGTCAGGGGACCATTCCTGGGTCTCACCATTTCTCCAATTGATCTAGGGATTGGGTCGCCTTAACCAGGGAAATCCCAATATTGCTTTGTCTCGCAAAGAGGGAATAATTATGAACTGGATTATTTCGGTATGGAGAACCCCCATCTTTAGCGTTAAGGGGATAGTGCGGTAGGTCACTAGCCTGGCAGAAAGAGGTTTCCCGTCAATTCCTTTTACCATGAGAGGTTGAGCCAGCTTCTCTAAGGGGAGGCGATGTTGCTGGGTGAAGTCAGCATCCACAAAACTCCCCGCTGCCCCCGAGTCGAGCAGGCCCTGTTCCTTCATCATTACAACCCAGGGCCTAAAATTCACTTTTCAGTATGGAGGGGAATTCCCCCTTAAGTGCCTTGCATGGGGGATTTATAAAATGGGGGTGGGGGGGAATACTTGGGAGCTTAAAAAAAGGCCTATTCATAACATTAGCGATAACATTCTTTGCCAATTCTGCCTCACCTTTCTTTTCAAGGCTGCTGTGTGAGAAGCGAAATCTGCATGACGACTTAAAGTTGAAGTTTTGTAACATAACTGTTACAAATGGTGTAGCATCATACATTTTACAGACCGAACGGCTCATTTCTCCATTTTTCCATTCAAGCCATAGATATAATTTGAGCCAATTTACGTGGAACTTGTCTTTGTACTGCTTTACCGCTGTAACGTTGTTGCAATCTGGTTGCTGATTCTGATGATAAACGTCATTTCTTGTGCTGCTACTCGCTTTGGAACTTTTTTTTCTGAGCCAGCTCCACTTCAAATGATACCAATTTATGTTTTAGCCAGCGATCTATGTTTTCCATTTGTCTTCATGTACTTGTACACAGAAACTGCGGAGATGGCAAGTACTGACTAAAAGTGAGCAAACAAATTGTGCTGTTCACTGCCAAAATGGGTCCCCAAGGTACAGCGCGTTCTGCCTAACATTGCTTATTCTGCAAAGGTTGGGTGAACATTAATACTTCGCTGTAAATGTGTGTGGGAATTTCCCGCATTATAACTGATAGGTTTGCGGGAATTGATTAAAATGTGCACAATCCCGCACTGAAATTCAGGCCATGCAGCCCCCCAACCAAAAGTGACAGGCACTACCATCTGTAATTTAGTTATATCAGGAGGGATCAGTGATCTTACCTGCATTCCATCAATCTGCTCCCACGTGGTGCATTTCAGACAGGAACACATGAAATGCTCTGTTTCAACTGCTGCAGTTGGTCTTGCAGATCCTGTGGATCCATTTGTCCGGCGAGGTATTCTGTATGCTATGCGCTGACTTCAGTTCCAACAGATAGTCCTTGCGCCAAGTGTTCCAGAAGTTGGTCATAAGCCTATGCCTTCCATCTCTGAGTGATATCTTCCCTTTTAGGTGTTTGATGATGACTGTCACCTGGAAATGCCTTAGGTGGTAGAGACGTCAATCATTTGCCCACCAGAAAGTTGGCTGGCATCAGCGATTGTGGTTCATCTACTTTGTTGTGTACAAAGGTCAAAGATCTAGAATTCAGGGTAGCTTTGATTTATGATCTTTTTCAGAACCAATTGGCCTTTAAATAAAGTGGCCCAGCAAAATCAACGCCTGTGACCTTGAACAGTGGTGTTATATATATTCTGTTCTTACGCAGGGGTTAGGGCTGCAACAATTAGTTGTCGTAAGAGAAAAGCATTACAAATAGAATTTGATACACTGACTACAGGTGTGGAAGAAATACAATATTTGAGGTCCAGGCATAGAGAATATGAGTATGGGGAGAGGGCAAGCAAACTTCTAAGCCATCAGCTAAGGCAATATACTGAACAAGGTTATATATCAGAAATTCAGACTCTAATGGGGTTGACAACGGATCAGACGTGTATAAATAATGAATTTAGGAAATTCTATGAGGGATTATATACATCAGAATGTTGTAGCAATGTAGAAATCAACAATTTTCTAAATAATTTAGAGTTTTCAACTATAAGTGAACAAAACAAAGAACATCTGGATGAACCAATATCAGTTACAGAGATAGAATTGGCTATTGCTCAAGTGAAAAGCAGAAAGGCCCCAGGACCAGATGGCTTTGGGATTGAATTTTATAAAAAAGTATGTTATACAATTAGCCCCAATCTTGAAAGACGTTTTTACGGAGGCAATGAAACAGAAAGCTTTATCGCTAACAATGACTCAGACTGTTATCACAATATTACATAAAAAGGGTAAGGAAAAGACAAAATGTGATTCATATCATTGCTTTGTAATGATTATAAGATCTTGACTAAAATTCTCGCAACAACACTAAATTCAGTTATAAATTCGGTCATACACCCCGATCAGACTGGGTTCATTCATGGTAAACAATTGTCTAGAAATCTCTATAGGCTGTATAATATACTTTATTCTTCTTACACAACTCCTGTGCCAGAGCTATTGTTGTCCTTGGATGCACACAAAGCATTCGACTTCCGTATAGAATACTCATATTTGGCTACAGTGTTGAAGAAATTTGGCTTTGGGGACAACTTCTGCAACTAGATTGCAATATTATACTCATCACCCCAAGCATGTATTAGAACTAATAAGATTATATCAGAATACTTTCCACTGTTTAGAGGCACAAGACAGGGATGTCCCCTCTCCCCCCTTTTATTTAATATAGCTATAGAACCTCTGGCAATTGCAATTAGGAATGACAGTGGAGTGATAGGAATAAACAGATGCGGTCATGTCCATAAACTATCTTTATATGCGGATGATCTTGTTCTTTTTATTTCCCAACCAGACATATCTATGCCCAAAGTATTAGATATTCTATGCAGTTTTGGGAGAATATCAGGGTACAAGATAAACTTTGCTAAGAGTATACTATTTCCAATAAATGATAACGCTAGACAGTTAAAGTTTGATTTATTTCCTTTTAAAATAGAGCATAATACTTTTACATATTTAGGCATCTCTTACCCGTAAATATAAGGACCTATTTAAACACAATTTCACTTCAACCTTTGACAAAATGAAACTTCAGTTGTTGCACTGGTCTTGACTACCATTTTCTCTTGCGGGACGTATTAACTCTGTCAGAATGTCTATCCTGCCTAGATTTCTCTTTCTGTTCCAAGCAGTACCTATTTTTGTCCCTAAGATTTTTTTTTAAAAACTCGATAAGCATGTTTCTTCCTTTATTTGGAATAAGACCACGCCAAGGATCAGGAGGGCTTTCCTAGAGAGGAAGAAAGAGGAGGGTGGTCTTGCATTGCCAAACCTGTGTTTTTACTACTGGGCGGCTAATATCCAAAGAATAGTTCATTGGGTGTCGAATTTTTTCAGTGGTGGTGGACATATTTGGGCAAAGATGGAGCAGTTCTCTTGTAACCCAGTCTCTAGCCTGTCTAACTTGTGATCCTTTACCAATGGTTGGCAAACCTACATGTGAGAATCCTGTCATGCTTGGCTCATTAAAAATTTGGTCTCAATTTAGGTCACACTTTAACCAAGCAAAAACAAAAACAAACATTGGCATTGTTACCTTTGAATTTTAACTGTATGTTTAAACCCTCTCTAGTTGACTCTGCATTAAATGTGTGGTTTAATGGACTAAAATGCTTTAGAGATTTATATTATGACAACCGTTTTATGTCCTTTGAGCAAATTACTGGGTATAGTGTCCCACAGTCTCATTTTTTCAGGTACTTGCAGGTGCGAGACTTCGCTAGGAAATTTTTCACTTCCTTTCCAAGCCCTCCAGTTCAAAATTGGATTGAAGACTTATTGTGTATGAAGCCTACTGAAAGGGGAGTGATTTCTAGGATCTATGAGGAAATTTTAAGAAGGATACCTCCCTCATTAGATTATTTAAAGGAGTAATGGAGTACAGATCTTGAGTTTGAGATCTCAGAGGACTCCTGGCAGTCTGCAATTAGGTGGATTCATTTCACATCTGTATGTGTGAGGCATGGCCTTATACAATTTAAAGTAGTACACAGACTGCATTATTCTAACAGTAAACTTGCCAGGATTTATCCTGGAATGGATCCAACTTGCTCCAGATGCAAACAAGAGGAGGCCACTCTGTTACACATGTTCTGGACGTGTCCTGCTTTACGCTCATACTGGTCTGAGATTTTTGATACATTAAGTTTTATATGTGAGAAGGACCTTGAACCAGACCCAGTAGTAGCCATATTTGGACCGCTACCAGATAGCCTTTAATACCATCAGATAACTGTGTGGCAGTGTCCTTCTCTTTGTTGCTAGCAAGATGGCTAATCTTAGTTCATTGGAAGTCAAATAAACCCCCAACACATCATAAATGGGTGGAGAGCATTATGACACATCTAAAATTGGAAAAACTTAAGTATTGCTTTAGAGAATCAACCAAGAAATTTCTCAAAGTTTGGAAGCCATTCCTGTTTTACGATTCTGAATATAAACCTACTAATGTATCATAACTGGTGGTAAGCGCCCGGAATCCCCCCCCCTCCCCCCAATTTTTCCCTTCCTCCCCTTCCATATGTTGGTAGTCTTGTCTGTTATTGTTGTATTGCTTTGAATTGTTGGTGATTTTGTGTTTATTCTACTATAATTGTTTGCTAAAAGTATTCAATAAAAAGATCATAAACAAACAAACTTAATATTTCATATTTAGTGTATATAATGTAATATAATGTTTTATGTAATCAGTAATAAACAATTTTCACTACCAAAACACACTAGTAATTTAAGTGTTTAAGAAAGGAAAAGATTTAAGAACACCACAAAAATGTGATTAGACATAAATTTAATGGTCATATTTAAAATAAAATATAAGTGGCACGCATTATTCAGGCAATAAGACAATAAGTTTATACAAATTCTTCCAGACATCATGTGAAACGTTAGAAACCATACTTGCAAATGTTTCTAAACTTAACCCATAGCTGGGCATTAGTTTGTCAGGGCACAGCACACAGTAACAGCCTTATCCAGCATTGTGGCTTATAATCCATGCACGCAAATATACACATATATGCACTGATAAACGTGCCATTACAGTTTTGCTGTTTACTTTTGTCTTTAAAAAGCATTCATTCTGTAACGCTAGTTTAACATGAACAGATTAACCCATTTCTGCTTGCTAGCAGTAGGTTAACCAATGTGAAAATATCAACTTTAAAAGAATGCATATTCAATAATACTATTTAAACAAAAAACATCCTTTATGAAAAGAGCAAACATGCATGAAGGGAGATATCGTGATATCGTGATCTTCTCTCTCACCACTGCGGCCCAGGCCACACAATGCCTTTTCATTACCTCCTCTACCTGCTGTCCATATCCTCCTTTCCAAGTGAGAAACCGAAAAAATCTCATGTTCTGGTCCACCTTTCTGCCATTTTTACCATGTGATTTAGTATGACAGCCTTTCACACAGCACAACTGTCCCATCTTACCAGAGATAATGCTGCACACAAATGCTGGCACTTGAGTTGTATACAGCCACAATGGCGATTTGACACGCAATATACTGCAGCTATAGCAAGTGTGACGTCAACTGTCAAAGACCGATATATGAATTGAATCCTTTATAATTGTTTTATTTTACTTGAATTGAAGCTTTATTTAAAAATTTGGACTTTCAGACACACCAGTGTCACTAATGTGCACTTTAGTTTGTATTGTTTAATGTGTTTCTTTTTTATTGTGATAGTCACACTAATATAAAAACATCCGATTATTTTCGTGTTCATATGTTTCACTGGTTGTTATTTTAATTTGATTATGATAAATTTGAATCATCTTGATGCAGACACATGAGAGGGACATTCACAGGGGGACAGACATGAGCAGATGAGCAAGACATGCACTGGAACCCAGAACAGGGTGTGCAACCACAGGTCACAGGCATCAAAATAGACAGGCATGAAATAATCATGACTAATCGACTAGTCAGGAAAAAAAATTGAACGATTAGTTGACTACCAAAATAATCATTAGTTGCAGTCCTAGCAGGGGTGCAGTGGGTTGTTGTGCTTTCGCCTTGAATCTCTTACACACTATGCATCTGACCAAAATGATCTTTACCAGCTGCCCAGCACGGATGATCCAGTATCTCTCTCTCACTTGTACAAGAGTGTCTTTCACTCTCAAATGCATTACCCTTTTGTGACGTTCCTGTATCAGCAGTTCTGAAAATCTGTGATTGTTACGCAGAATCCAAGGATGTTGCTCTCGGAATATAAAGTTGGACTGCTGTAGCCTTCCTCCAACAATTAGCAAGGAATCATCAATGCTTTTCAGCTTTCCCTGCCTTTAGATGCTGGACCTCCTGCTGGAAACTCTGATGCTATGTGACCTTAATCCAGTACTTCTCAGCTTCAAGAAAGTCACCTGCAGTCAGTTTGCCAAATAAATTGATGCGACGAACATTAATGATGGATTTGGGGAAACTAACTTGGACGCAGACTAAATACACAGGACAAGCCGAAAATAACAGGCAACAGGTGATCACAATCAGGGTAATACACGTGGGTAATGAGGGGGCGTGGCACACACGAGGACTGGACTCGCAGGTCATGACATACCTGTATATATTTTTTTAACATTATTTTTTCTATGTATTCATACCCTCCACTAAAAAGAGTGAGAAGTGCCTGAAGCATTCACCAGTAGGTTACAAGTATGTTGTCTGTAACTTACTTATATACAATTATACCTTAACATGGTTTTTTTCCTTTTTTTTTATTTTTCACAAACACGTTCACAATACACGAGGTGCAACAACTTCAGGAGTGACAAGGCTAAAACAACAAACAAAACCCCACTAGCGAGAACGCCCCAAGCTAACCTAAGTGCAACACAAAGAAAAGAAAATACAACACCAGATACTTACTCCCTACCCAAAGATACAGTAAACCACGATGCGCAAAACAAAAGGTAGTCACTCCTTACCGGCTGACAACTGCACGGGAGCGGATGCAACACCTGGCGAGCCGCCCAACTCAGGTAGGATACCCTGCTTTATCAGCTCGTCCTGCAGGACCTGTTTTATCGCCCGTTTGGATGCCTCAACGGGGACAGACACATGGGAAAAATTAGCTATCGCCAGCAAGTCGTCCTTGCAGCACCAATCAAACTGCTCAAGCGTGGGGTGGAGGGTGAACGTTACAAAGTCGAACTGTGCCATTTTCCCCACTAGCGCTAACACAACCACCACCGCCCCCCCACAAAACCGCCAGGAAAACCCCAGAAGGAACAAAAGAAAGAACGAGCCCCCAATTAAGTTACGGTCCCCGTCTAGAGTTAGGGACCACCAGAAAGGTAAGGGAAAGGGAGACGACAACCAGGGAGTCAGGGAATGGGAACAAGGGAAACAAGAGGGATCTTTTTATGGTTTTTTCCTTTTTTTTATTTTTCACAAACATGTTCACAAAACACGAGGTGCAACAACTTCAGGAGTGACAAGGCTAAAACAACAAACGAAACCCCACTAGCGAGAACACCCCAAGCTAACCTAAGTGCAACAAAAAGAAAAGAAAATACAACACCAGATACTTACTCCCTACCCAAAGATACAGTAAACCACGATGCGCAAAACAAAAGGTAGTCACTCCTTACACACACCAGGAATGAATACACAAACAGCAAGTGTACTAGACACAGGCAAAGGTACCGAAGGGGAAAGGCTAAGGACTAGTCAGAAATACAAGCGAAAGATCAAACAAACCGGGAAAACCAAAACAAACCAAAGCAAAGGTACGAAAGGGCGAGCCAGAAATCAAAAGCCAAAAACCAAACCATCATACACTAGTAATCCAAATCAATAAGCAAACCAACAGCAAAGAAAAGAGCAGAGCTTCCGAGGGATCCGGCTGACTGGCTTTTCTTCCCAGGATGTGACGCGCGGCGCATCGCAGTCGTCGTGGGCGGGACCCGATCAGCAAGCGGAGCCAAGATGCAGCTGGCGAATGACAGCAAAGGAGGGAGGACCGGAGATTCTGCAGGGCTCCTCCTGGAACTTACGGCATGTAACAAAATATAATATTTCATTTTACCCCAATAAATCAGACTTCAGTAAACACTTATTCTTTCAGTTCAGGTCAGGTTGGGGAGCATGCATTGGTTCAACCACACCCACCACATGGGATCACAGTTGACAACCCCCCAGGTAACCGTAACCCTCCAGGAATGCCCGTCCTTCTGCCCCAGCTAGGTGTTACATAGACGTCTCCTTGGCCTGGTTCATGTGCTTGGGTCCTCAGCAATGAGGATCCTGCAAGCCACATCACCCTTTGGAGAATGGTGCCACGTGGTTGTAATCCCAGCACCCTGATTACATCTAATAAAGGGTTTGTGTATTAAAACTGGCAAATATGAAATACCAAAATATGTAAATGGCAACACCTCCTAAATTAGATTAGCAAAGAATATGTACTAAGGACAAATCCCTTGATTGTTCACATCTGGGGGCCAGTGACGTAAGTCAGGTGATCCAGTCATCTTTGTTTCCCTGTGTTTTCATCACAGAGTATAATATATAAAAGGACAACTGACAACCGTTAACCTTAACCTGAAAAGAAGAACTTTGAAGAGATTTTTAATATTGTTTGTCTTGGACTTCCGGTGAGTATTATGCATATCATTTTGTTAAGTTTTTAACATATTAATCTATCAAAGCTGTAGGCTACAGTCTTTAATATTTGTGCTGTACTGTAATTTCTGAATGCAATTTAATTTTTTTTTTCTAGAGACATACTGATAGCACGTTTATAATACTGGAGATCTGTGGCTGCAGTAGTACAGGTAATGTATATCAACCAACCCCGCAAAACATTTACTCATTCTCCTTGCATTTATCTACAGTAACTGCTTAATCTTTACATTGTTGCGGTGCCAGAAAACAAAATATTGCTTTAAAAAACATGCCTGCTACACATGTGTTTGAATAAACAAAAGATTAGAAAAAAACTCTGGCCAACATGACATCCGTGATTATTGTCAGGTTATGTTTATGTAATTAATATATCTATTAATACACCCAGTAAAAAAATATGCAATGTTTTCTACTGTAAAGGAAAACATTGTCTTAAGTGTATCAGTATTGCAGCTTTACTTTTAGAAATAAAGACCACCCATTTTACGTATTTATGTAATATTTATGAGTGCCACAAGGCAAATAATTAAACTCCCCAAAAGTTCATCATAATTTTTAATCTGAGTAGTTTAACAGTCATTAATATTTATTAGTTTCATGTAAATATAACAAAACCCTCCGTTTGATGTAGGTAATTTTTTATGATAATTTTAGCCTTAACATTCAGTGACATTGTGCTGTAGTTTTGTATATATTTTTTGCAGAAAGTATAGGCTGGTGTTTTGAAATAATCTAAAGATTGAGATGATAATCCTCTAGAAGGAGGGAAATGTATTGCATAACTAATTTTCCTCTGCAATATTTCTGATAATACGTGTGTGTGTGTGTGTGTGTGTGTGTGTGTGTCTCTGTCTGCGTTTTAATATTCACCCTGGATGTAGCCTCTCTCTCTCTTGCCAATTCTGGCAAGCCTGCATTGGAACTGCAGAATTGAATTTTCAGAAATGTTAACAAGTTTTAATTCCCAGGACTGTGAGGACTGAAGAAGATTGATGCTGAGAGATCATGTCTGGGATGATTTACGAAAACAATACAGCAATCTTTTTAGTGCGTCCAGATTTTTTCCATATCAGTGGATTTTCGAATTTGCCTCATGCTAAATATTATTTTTGTTTTTTGTGTTTAGTTTACGCTGTGACTGTATTGGGAAACTCCTTGGTCACATTTATTATTTACATAGATCGTAGTCTACACACCCCAAAGTATATGGCAGTTTTTAGTTTAGCTATAGCTGACTTGGGTGAGAGCACAGCTATTTTTCCTAATGTGGTTCAGAATTTTATGTTCAATACACAGCAAATTACCTATGGTGCTTGCTTGGCCAATATGTTTTTTGTATATTTCTTCAACTCTGTTCAGTCTGTTATGCTTACAGTTCTAGCGTATGACAGGTTTGTTGCAATTTGCTTTCCATTGAGATATCACAGCATTGTCACAAATACATCGATGGGTATTATTGTCATTGTTGGATGGATATTCAATTGTACCTACATGATTGTCGGATTGATTTTCATCATCAAACTGTCCTTCTGTAAATCCACAGTGATCGATAGCTATTTCTGTGACCATGGTCCTATATACCGACTGGCATGTAATGATAATACTCCAAATAAAACGTTAGCTAAGGTATACATTATATTACATCTATTTTTACCAATGTTTGTAATTAGTTTATCTTATGCAAGCATTTTACTGGTGCTGTCTAAAATTGCCTCCTGGGAAGGACGTCTAAAGGCCTTAAAGACCTGTTTTTCTCACTTAATATTAGTGTCAGTATTTTATACTCCGTTATTGGGTCTTTATATAGCTGCAATCTATATCCCTATTGACCCCAGTGCAAGGATAATCAATACATCCCTTTCATATTGCGTTCCTGCCATGCTGAACCCTATTGTATATTCTCTGAACACTGCAGAGATCAAAGAATTTGTAAAAAAAATGTTCAGAAGAAATATACATAAGGGTATGGTACCTGCTTAAACATTTTTATCATACTTGCTGACAGTATCCAGTTCACTGAAAAATGCTTGTGTCAATAGCTTGACTTTCCCCAGGGGAAATTATAGGAGGGAGAGGCAGAACACAGAAGGAAATTTGCTAACCAGAATTACAACCAGTCTGGTTTAGTATACAAGGATTGCTGTAGTCACTTTGCATTATATTGTTTAATTAGTATGTATAAAGATGAGAACAATGAAATCTGTACTGTACATGCAACTATTGTACAATTACACCTATACAACTATTAAAATATTAAAACATCATAATTTAAGCATACCATATTTGATCATTATTCACCTTTATTCTTAGCAAAAATAAAAAACAAAAGATTTTAAATGATGATTTTTTTTTCACAATATTCCCTGGTCTGTTGTTTATGTGTCTATTGATACAATATATGGAGAAAAATATTTGGACCACTGGTAATTACACCTACTGGACTTTTCTGACATCCCATTCCAAATCCATAGGCATCAATATGGTGTTGTTCCTCCCTTTGCAGCTATGAAACCTGCCACTCTTCTGGGAAGGCATTCCACAAGTTTTGCAGTTTGTCTGTGAGAATTATTGCCCATTCATTCAGAAGAACATTTGTGAGGTCAGGCACTGATGTTGGACATGAAAGCCAGGCTTGCAGTCTCCGTTCTAGTTTCAAAAGCTGTTTGATGTGGTTGAGGTCAGGTTTTAAGCAGTCTAGTCCTTCCACACCGAACTCGGCTAACCACATCTTTATCGACCTTTCTTTGTGCATTGGTGCGGAGTCAAGCTGGAACAGAAAAGGGCCTTCTCCAAACTGTTCTTACAAAGTTGTAAGCACAGAAAAATACTAATAGCATAGCAAAAGAGTTCCCTTCACTGGAGCTAAGGGGCGTAGCCAAACCCAAGAAATACAGTCCCATACCATTATCCCTCCTCTACCGAACTTTACAGTTAGAACATTGCAGTCTGGTAGGTAACCAAAAACGCCAGACTCGTTCATCAGATTTCTAGACAGAATAGTGTGATTCATCACTCCACATAACACATTTCTACTGTTCCAGAGTCTAGTGGCATCATTCTTTACACTACTCCATCCGACAGCTGGCATTGTGCTTGGTGATGTTAGGCTTGCATGCAGCTGTCTGGCCGTGGAGGCTCATTGCATTAAGCTCCCGGCACAATGTTTTTGTCCAGGGGTAATGTCAGAGGAAGTTTGTAACTCTGCAGTTATTGGGTCCTATTTTGATTCAGCTGAAATCACGACTCATTTTCATACCATGCACAGATTATCAAAAAAGTAAATGATTTTGCATTTGTTTCCCTTTTCTCATAGCTATGGTGCTTTAAATGAGGCATGGCATGGTGCTATTTTAAGGCAGTGAAATGACACCACACTTATCAGCATTATTAAACGGTATTCAAGCGCTGCATTAGAAACATGCGGGTGCATGACACTTATTACGGCGACATAATGGCTTTTTATGTATGTTTATGTATGTTTTATTATAGAGCACATCTGGTTCTTTCATGTAATCATACTGTTTAAAGAATGCCAAGATTCATTGGGTTTGAATCATCAGGGAGCATGAGGAATCATTTTCACGCATGACTTGGTCACCACAGAGTTGCAACCGTAGTTGTCACATCCCTCCGTCCAGCCCTCTCATGTGCCACGGCCCCCTCATTACTCACATGTGTGTTCCTAATGTACCAGCGTCCTGCGTGCATTCTGATGTCATGTCCAGCATGCAGAGGATAATTGAGAGGAGGACCTGGCAAGTCAAGCTCGGCAGTGAGCGGTTGCCTAATCTGCCGACGGACCTTCCAGGAGACTCCCTGCCCCTACCAAAAACCCGGAAACGGTGAAAGAAGAAGAGAGGAGGTGAGTGATCCGAAGAGGCGCCAGCGATCTTTTTGGGAACAGTTTCTCTCTCTCTCTTTCTCTCTCTCTCATCCTTTGCCAGATATTTCCAGGAACCCCTTCCTATCCTGGACCTGGCCGTGTTGAGCCAGAAAAGGCAGAGCCTGCATTGACCCCAGGGAGACCTGCCCAGACGCTCGCTGAACAATTCTTCACCCTTCAGGGACTTTACTGGAGGATGATGGAAGAACGGACCACACAGGACTCCGCGGAAGCTGTCCAAGTCACATGGAGAGATTGGCAGACGGCTTGAGAAGACTACTCCAATTACAGTGAGCACAGCCTCCTCCACCTGAGTCGGCGGCTGTCACACTGCTTCCCGTCGCTCCGGTGCTCACAGCAGCATATCACATACTCCGTCTGTCCCTCTGGCTCCCTCCTCACTCGCTCTAAGGTCCCCTCCTGCTCCGGCCTAGCGGTCGCCTGCTACCCCTGCAGGTTCTCTGTGCTCTGTCGGGTTTTGTAATGGTTTCTGTCCTTGAGCCTGTTTTGTGCTTCAGTCCTGTTCCCTGTGCCCTGATGATGGTCATATCTTATTTTCCAGGAACGTCTTGTTCCTGGTCTCGTCCTGTCCGTCACTCCCCTTGAGCCCGGTGTGTGCGCCTGTGTTCTGTCACATCCCTCCATCTAGCCCTCTCTTGTGCTATGCCCACCTTGTTACCCGTCTGTGTATTTCCAACATACCAGATGTCCTGTGTGCATTCTGATGTCATGTCTTGTATTTAAGTCCACGTTCAGTCTGTCTTGTTAGATCTGTCATTGATGTTTATACCCCTTTGAGGTCCTGGGGACCTTCTGTTATTGGCTGGTTGAGAGGCCATCCCAATAACCCATACTCACACCGGACCTCCATGGAACCCTGCTTATGGAGTGGTTCAACTGTGAGAAAATAAATAAAGGGTGAGATGTTGCATAAGCCTGTGGAAACAATGCCATAACAAATGTGTGCCATAATCAAAGCTAAACGAAAATGGTGATTTTTTTTTTTGGCTGGGCAGTGTATTAAGAATAAGCAACCATTAAAAAAACATTATCAGAATTAAGCATGTACTGTAGTTGAAATGACATTTGGATTGCTGAAAATGTGTGTCAGATACTTAGATAAGTCATGTGGAATATTATAACAATACAGCCCTCAGGAGTTTGTGGCATTCTTTGTGGCATGTTGTATGCTGTATAACAATGCCCAAGGGGAGCGGTGCACAGGATGAGACCAGGAAAACACGAAAAAAACAAGACAAAAGCATCAGCAGGGCACAGGGAACAGAACCGAAACACAAAACAAGCACAAGGGCAAAAGCCAAGACAACACCTGACACAAGACAGAAAACGCTGACAGGCAGACCATGAAAGGAGACACCGGGGGAACACCAACTGGAGGAACAGAGGGACCGGGACTGAATGGCAGAGAAACAAAGGGATGAGGAGCCGAGACAGGAGGCCAGATGGGAAACAACGGGGTACAATGAGGAGCCCAAAGGAGCCACAGTGGGCGATGGGCGGCAGCTAGAGGGGTCACAGGCAACCAAAAGGCCGAAGCTGGAGGGACCCCGGGATGGCCGAGAGGCAGGAGCCACAGGGGACCACAAATGGGCAAAGAAGGAAGACGAAGGGACCAATGGAGGGGGCAAGGAGAAAGATGAAGGGGACACCAGCGACAGTGAGGAGGGAGCAGAAGGGGCCGTCCACTGATGAGCCTTAGTGGAGGGACCCGCAGGCAAACAACGAGGCATCAGAGGCAGGACTGCAGGCGGCCAACGAGGCGACAGCGGGGGACCTGCAGGCGACAGACAAGCAGGAGCTCAGGGGACCAGAGGCAAGCCAGGGGGCAGGGTGGGCAGGACTCGACCCCTGTGTCTATGTCTCAGTTCCCTGGAAGGATGAGGCATCTAATCTCGGCTAGAGAAAATTACAACTGTTTCGCTAGTCGACCCTTGAGTGCGCGCTTGTGAGTGTACCCGTGGCTTTGCAGCACTCATGGTGTGTTCGTCTTACTCCTGTAGTTAAGGCTGAATTTTTATACCATTTAACAAATACAGCTAAAGTTTTTATACCTTTAAACATTAACAAAAACAGTTAATGTCTTCAGAAGCTGAACCACGTTCCGCCACTATGAACATTAGCAGTCTAGCATATCAAAACAAGTGAAACAATGCTAAAAATTTGCTTTAAATTACATGTTAACAAACAACTATTCTTTACCATTTAAAACCGGCAGACCCTCTTTCGTCTCTAGCTAGAAAAGATCGATGTGTCCAGAGCACCGTTACAAGCACGCCGAAAACAGCTATGGCCTTTAAAACGCATTTAAAACAATTTGTTAATGGATCTGTGTGTCTGCATGTTTGTCCTGGTATGGGGGGGCACGTGGATGATGGGGCGGTGTGAGGGCGGCAGTGAGGGGACGAGGGGAGGGGGGGGTGGGTTTTGGGCTGGGGGAAGGGGGGGTGAGGGTAGCCAGGGGCGGGTGT
>JAODKE010012363.1:0-23206 GCA_026779605.1 Mormyrus hasselquistii
AGGGAAGTCTGGGTTTCCCTGCTGAGACTGCTGCCCCCGCGACCCGACCTCGGATAAGCGGAAGTCAATGGATGGATAGATGGATGGCATCTCAGCATCAAGCAATTATGCAAATTAAAACAAAGTTATCAAGTTGGAGTTTCCTTCAGACCTTCTCATTATTCAGAACAAATAAAAATGATTACTCGTCTTTACAGACCTAAGAAATGTATATGTCTGCTGATTTCCTCTATTCTGTTTATTACGCTATACAGTATAATACTGTATAAACATTTATAAACAGGTACATAACTGGTATACAAGTACGCATTCATTTTAAAATATGTGCAGCAATACATTGTTGTAACAGCAAAAATGCATACGTATTGTATGTGCTGCTATGACAAGAAATGATGAGTATTTTAACTTTTATACCGCAAATGAAGTACGAATAGCATATAAAGGTTGTAATGCACAATTATGTATTGTCATATGTCTATGTACATAAGTACACATTTGCGCTGTTACAGCAATGTTACAGTTGCTGTTACAACTTTGCTGATGACGAATGGACCCAGATCGAACACAGTACTGATCAGTTTCTGTTTATCCTCTATGTCCTCTCCATTTTCGTTTGTCACTTATCACTTTTACATTTTTTTGCATACATAGTGCAATCAATAGATTGCAATACACCAAATCTCCATCCCACTTCTGGACTGTGATATTTAAATACCTTTCTAATTTCCTGAACTGATTAGCTTTATTAACACGATGTGGTGTGATCATGAATAATAAAGCTATTTTTAATGTTCACACTGTAGAACATTAATTGTGTTCCTTGATTTGACGTATCATTGATGACCCATTCCTAGAGTACTAAAGAAATTAAATTAAAATGAAAAACAGTCAACACATTTACAAATTATGTCAAAGTAGCAAAAATATGAACCGAGTCACTGCTATGTAGCGAGGAGTAAAATGAGCAAATCATAAATGTTTTGCCATCGTGTGCTTCCTGTGAAAAAATGTATATGACAATGTTATGTTAGAAAATTCTGATGTAATATCCGCACTTGTGCATAATCCGATAGTGCAGTGTTTCCCAACCTAGTCCTGAGTGACCCACAGACATTTTTGCTCCCTCTCAGCTCCCAGTACATGCAGACTACTTGCAGATGACTAAGGACCAGATTTGTGAAAAACTGCTCTAGTGGATCATACATTTAATGAACTAATTTCCTTCCCAGGAAGATGTTCCAGAATGGTTGTTAGCAACATATTACTGCGAAACTGAAATAGCATTTGAACCCCTCAAATACAAAAGTACAAGTTAATAAACAAAAATAATAAATTCAGTGATAAATTAACAGGACAGTAACATGCTCAAAATAGTAAGATTGATCTTTTAATGTCAATGATATACATTTTAAGGATTATTTATAAAGAATATCAAAAATAGAACATTACAAATGGAACATTATTCTTTTAACATTACTGCATGGTTACATTCAAAAGGGCAATTGTGATGTCATAAGTAGCACTGCCAACACTTGTCTAATTAGACTTGCTGAAATCTGTCTTAAGATATACACAATTAAATCTTCAAGGCTTTTATTTCAACTAATGGTGCATTCTGTACATGTGCAAACTCCTGCCAAGCCAAGAAAGGCAGAAGATAATAAAGAGACTGGTAAAACCAAGCAAAGAAAAGAGATACAGGATGCCCTAGTTAATAGGGCCCCGCTTCTCTTCCCACTCTTCCTAGAAGAATCTGAGCAGCAATTAGCTTCTCAGTGCTGCCTGAGAAGCACTATTACTTCACACTCTCTTAAATACTCCTGAAATGAATGTGCATACCACCGCACTTCAATGAACGTGGCATCAATTCACATTATTTTAAACTACATAAAACTGGAGTGAGACACAAACAATATCGTAAGGCTTATAAAGATGCACATGACCAAACGACTAAAGAATACCATGTGATTTTATGAAAGAAAAAGAAAGCTGACAATATTAAATATTTCACTCCAAACGTGATCTAAACTTACACAAACAAAAATACTGCTAATAAAATGGGGAAATGTGAGCATTTCAGACGGTGCGGCTGGTTTTCTCCTATCGGTTATTCCCCTCCTCCCTCTTCCTCCTGCTCCTCCATGTTCTTCCGAGCCAGTCGCTCTCTCCTCTCCGAAAGTCGCCGACACTTTGGGCATTCCGTCCCAGCGGAGAAGCAGTCTCTGTGGTAGCAGGTCTTGCACTCTGAAAGAGTCACGGAGAAACACACCTTCAACGCAATCCGCCAGATGACACCGCAGGTCAGAGATCATGCCTGTGTATATTTCTTCTGTAGGGCTAAGAAAAAGCTTCAGGATCAGAGGAAAACATGGTAAACAAGACGAAAGAGAAATGCAATGGCCTTCAGCGTTAAGGTTCTGGGCAACAAACAGCAGATTTTCACTTTCACCAAATATAAAATTATAGAAGGGAAACCATCAGGAATTTCAGGCATTTAGACATTACAGACCAAAGCATGAATAAAAATGCTTCTAATTCTAATGTCATGCAATAAAATACAGACCATCCATCCATCTTTTAACCACCTATCCTAGTCAGATGAGTTGCTCAGATGAGGGGCTGGAGCCTGTCTCAGGCAACATAGGGCCAAAGGCTGGGGTACATCGGGATGGGATCTCAGTGCATTATGGAGTACATACGCACACACTCTCTCTCTCTCACACACACACACACACACACACACACACACAACGGTCAATTTAGAGACAGTAATTAGCCTAAATGAATGTCTTTGCACCCAGAGTAATGCCATGCAATACGGTAAAGAACATACAAATGCAGACACACAGAGCAGAGATGGGATGTCAACCCACAGCCCGGAAGTACAGTATGAGATCAGCATGATTACCAAAATACTCTATCACTAGTAGGTTGCACACAGTTGGATTGTATTCACTTGTGTTTAAAGTACTGCAAAATTGACAGGCTGTAACTTGTTAGAAATGGGAAAGTAAGAAACACGTCAGGGCAAAGTTAAGCACCCTGCAGCAGAACACGCTTACACAGAATTCAGACCATTCTGGCCGCTAGCATAAAACGTCTTGCATGACGTTACTCCCTGCTCAAGACCAACCATCAGTGGTCAAGAGAACTGAAAAAGCTAGATGTGGTGCTGTTAGAAATGACAGCATTGCATTCTGCAGACAGCCCCTCCATTCGGCCCAGCTATCTAAGCCCCACATTCACCAAATTGTACAATTTCTAGAAATACTGGATGGATCATCTGGAAATTAAGTCAAGTTAATGTGTAATGAGTCCTTGTGATATGTAGGTCTGAAAGTATACTTATTCATTTATTATATATTCATTCCACTTATACTGGATAACAATTTGCAGAATCTTTCCCCACCAATTAGGTGGTGTGGCAGGAGTCTGGTCATTCCCCGTGTCTTCTGCTTCACAAAAATCTGGAATATCCCCTAAGTAATCTACATAAGGGACTCTCCGTTTCTCTATTTTTAATGATTGCCCCCCTCTGACAGAGGTTCCCTAGTTCCCTATTGAGTTTGACAGTAACCTCACCTTTCCAGGGTTGTTACTTTGATTTCTGTCCCCTCATTGGTGCATATAGCATTTGCTTGTTGTCCTCACATTTACCTGGGGGCTCTGGCTTCCTCCCACTACCCAAGACATGCAGGCTTTATGGAATGATGGATGTGTCTATGCCTTATAATGGAGGGGAATCCTACCCAGGGTTTCCCCTGCCTCAGGTCCAGGGAGTCCAGCGGTAGTCTTTAGTCTGTAGACTCCATGCACTGCACAGAGCAGTGCTTCCCAATCCAGTTCTCAGGGACCAACAGACAATCCACGTTTTTAGGGAGGTGGGAGGGAGCTGCGGGTCCCCGAGAACCAGGTTGGAGGACATTGGTATAGAGTATAGGAAGTTCCAAAAGATGGATAAATTTACTTCCCCTTCTGCTTTGTCATCCACGTCTTTCAGTTCCCTTTAGACAAAAAATTAGTCTGTCGAAAATATCTCACCCATTCTTTCACTCTCTGGTGACTCTTATTTCCATCCTGTCCTTTTCATACTTAGTCACCAGCTTTTCCTCTCCCCTACAGCTCATACTCCCCCCGTTGAGAACACCTTACTTTTTGAAATGTTTGCATATTGAATTATTTGACTGTCCCACATCTCTTTCCCTCATTCTTGCATCCGTTTCATTCTTCCTGCTCTTTCTCTATTTCCCCTGTCTTGCATCCTCTACTCTTCCTTTACTACCTACGCTGCCATTTTATCTTTCCTGAGAACATTTAGTAACCTCTTTGTTTCGCCCCTCAGAGATGCAGCGGGGTGACCAGCAGGGGGCGCTCACCTTCACAGCGCTGGCGTTTATTCAGCTGAAACGGGAAGATGATGTCTTTTCCATTACCGCAGAATTCACACACGAACCCTTTTGCTTTGCAAAGCTGTGGGGAATCGAAACAAACACACTTAAGTGTCACATTTATCCTGCCCTACAACTGCATTCTTCTAATACTACTCTCTAACAAGAAGCTACATGACATTTTCACTTTCATCTGCCAACCTTTACAATTTCACAAACAAAACCGAACAAAAAAAGAATAAAGAACAAAAAATGTTGCAGAATGCTCCTTTACATCAGGATTCCCCAATTCCGGTCCTGGAGGGCCAGAATCCAACATAGTTTGTTGATTTCCCTGCTCAACAAACACCTAAATCGGCTAATTACCAGCTTTAATAAGTGTGTTTGAACATGGAAATGTGCAAACCGTGTTGGATTCCTGCCCTAAAGGACAGGAATTGGGAACTCTGCTTTAACTGCTCCCCTACGCTGAGGCAAGCAGGGGCTCAAACAAATACATGACAGAACGATACACATTCTTATACTTTATTTTATACTTCTGGCATGAATAAACTGACTTATCAGGTAGCTCAGGGTAGATGCAGCTGGCGAATATCTTGTCATTTTTTTCTCTTACCATACAAACAGCAACATGAATGCTTCCTAAACGCAGCAACTCCCTCAGTTTAGGGGCTAGCTCTCCACGACGCACAGCACTGAGGTCACTGATAGAGAAGAGGTGCAGGTCCTCAGTCAGGTGACATGGGATGCCATCAAACTGCTCCAGCAACCTATCAATGAATCAAACAGATGACAAGACAATAGTCACAAGAAGTCCAATGTCCCAGTAATGTAGTAAGAGGTACGAACAGGAGAGTTCTTACCCTTTAGCCATCCTGCAAGTCTTGAACAAGTTTTTCATGTGGTAGAGCTGAATTCTCAGCAGCTGAAGAACAAAGAATGCAAACATCTCCGAGCTCAAGCTGAATCCATGGGGCCAGCAATCAACCACGATAAAAGTCTGTGTTTGGCACACATGTTGGCAGACTCACCCGCACGGCATCCAGCATCTTGACTTTTTTGTAGAGGCTGAAGTTGATATCTTTCAGGTTGAACAAGGGGTCTCCTGAGATCTTAGCCAGCAGGTCCCAGGCGAAGTTGCTTACTGGATGTTTAGCGAAGTTCCACTTGCGGAGTACCCAGCCGGGCACCACAGCCTGCCTATTCTCATGGCAGCACTGGCAGAAGTAGCGACCGATGTATTCGCAGTACCGCAGTCTCTTAATGTACCCTTTATATCAAAATCAGAAAGGAAGATACCATATTCAGGGCTGCACTGAACCACGACCCTATACTTCATTAACTGGCATCACTTTGCGTGAGGGGACACAAGTGACTCAGTAACTCAGTTACTACTCATGTACAAATCATGAAATCATGATAGTTCCTGCATGAAATACATGCACCGTTATAATTCATTAATAATGAGTGAACATGGGTTCAGTACGTATCTAACACGTTTCTCAATTACTTAGTATTGCGTTAAGTTAAAACGGACTATTTTCATTTTATGCAGCTTACAGTGTTACAACTGACACAACCGCAGTATCAAAACACCTAAATGGCAATAATAAATAATGAAACCGATTTCAAAGGAAGATTGAACTATATTCAACTCGTTTTCTGAGAATTTCTGACCCTTTTTTAGGAAAAAAAAAAAAAATAGCTGAAGAGCTAGCACAAAAGTTGATCTCCTGACAATGCTGGTCTACAGCAGATCAAATAAAACTTCTTAGTAACCACATGCTTTCAAAGGTACAGGAGCAGCCCGTAACCGCCATGCGCGCTACCTGGGTGTGCACGTGTGCCGCAGCCAGCGCAGCGGTAGTTCTGCTTGGCCACAACCACCTTCCTCCTAGGAAACACGACAAACAGGGTCTGATGCAGAGGAAAGTGGGACGAGCCTGTCATGCCGAACGGGAGAGATAAACATGCCGCAGTGTGGCTTACTTCAGCGTCGGGTGTATGTTGAAAATGATCTGGGGTCTCGGTGGGGCCCACTCTAGATTACCACGGACACGGATGCGCAGCTTGTAGACGTCGGCATGCTCGCCATCGTCGGGGGAGATGGGAAGCGAATCTGGGATTGGCAGGAGCTGAGGAGATGCCCAGTGGATATTAGCAGCAAGAATTGACTAAAGACCTGACTAAATTTACACTCAGTACAGGAGGACTGCCCATTCATATTACTGAAAATTCAGTTTTTTGTTGTTTTAGAGATGACAACCAATGAAAGTCAGGCTTCCTCATCTTATGTTACAGTTTTGGGAACCAAAACTCACTCAGTCTTCAAGTAATCTAGCAAAGTACTTATGAAACAGTCAGTGAATTTCGGAAATCTGCTCTTCAATTGTGGACTAAAACTGGTTAATTATAAATTTTGGCTTTTAATAAATATTCAGATTTGGCAGAATGCCTTCAGGGTTGCACCACTGCTTAAAGACCATTCTGATGCTCCTCAAAAGCTCCATCCCACCCCACCTTCTGGGGTGCTTCATGTTCTGGGACCACCCAGTCTAGTTCAGAGGCGGTGGGCAGCTGCATGCCCGCGAACTGCTTCAAAAGCCCCATGGCCACTGCCTCGGCGGATCCGGACTGAAGGAAGGAGTGCGTTCTGCAGGGACAGAGGTGGAACAGGGCAGTGCTTCCACATTTTGCTAGCGGCAACTGGGAGGGAGCAAAATCACAGACTGGCTGTTGGTCCCAGAGGACCGGACTGGGAAACACTGCTCTAGGGAGAGGGTCTACGCACCTGCACGTCCCTCAGCCTGAGGAAAACGAGAGAAAGTGGGATAAATACTGATGGGAGACTCACGTAGAGGTGGAACTCAGGAGCGACTTGCTGCATGACCAGGTGGTATCTCCATCTGGAAGGAAGTCATGAAGAAGATGGGGCAGATGAAAAAACACTCTTGGATCTTGTTTATAAAGGACTTTCCCCACGATCTGAGAAGGCCCAACCAAGATGAATTTATGTGTTTTTCCCTTACAATCAGAAAGTAATATAGATGTAAGGTACAGCTATTTCCAGAGGGAGAGCTAGCTGTTGTAGTAACTGACCTCTGCGTAAACCTATATCACCAGGAGAGGTCGGTAGTTCAGGTCCAGAGAGTAAAAATCCGGACCAAGGTTCTGATTCAACCCACAGTTGAGTACTCTGTGAATGTGGTTCTTTATACTCAACTGGTTGGTTGAAACAAAATCTTGGTCTGGACTTTTACTCTCTGGGCCGTCTGACCATCAGGCCAAAACACACATCTTTTCAAATAAATGCCAGCTAAATCACTAGATACAGACATATTTCCTGCAATTAAATTGGCCCAAATAGCTCTTTCCTGAGGCTTAACTCAAATGTAAGTCAATGGATTTTTTATTCATAAGGGGGTTAAAATGTTGCTTTAAAAGCAGACAGCACAGCACAGACAATACATTTAATCTCAAACTGAGAATTTAAAACAATGTCACCCAAGGAAAATTTAGATTAAAAGTATGTTATATTTAATATACTATGCAGAGATATGATAACAAATACAGAAATGTAAAAAGACGTGAAGTTAAGGACTATGTTGTGTAAGCAAGTTTATGTGGTCTGACACTTCATGGTTGAGTTTCTGTTGTTCCTAAAGACTTCCATTTTGTAATATAATACCACTTATAGCTGAAAGTGGACTATCTAGCAGCTAGGAAATTTCTGGAACCGATATCGCAAAGCTGGCATCCTATGACAGTGACACGCTTTAATTCACTGAGCTCTTCAGAGCGGCCCATTCTTTCACAAGTGTTTGTAAAGCAGTCGGGGTTTCAGGCTGTCTAGTACATGCCATTCATAATGTTAAAATGAAAAATTACACACTTTGGTATACCTACTGGTATATCTTTCTTTTAGAAATTCCACTAAAATCATCATGTTGCACTGTATTGAAAATATTGATCATGTATTCCTGAATTGATACCAATTCATATCGTATCAGAGTAACATTTTAAATATCATCACATAACAAGTCGCACCTTACAAATTCAAAATCAAATCATATCGTGTACAAAGCTTACGATTTACACCCCTGCTCAGCACCATCCAATGGACAGGGACTTTACTGAGAGCAGATGAAAACCACACTGATCATTAATTTGCCGATATAGCTGTTGCAGGCCAGTATTTGCTTAAAGGCTTCTGTAAAGCTGAGGTAAACAAATCTCTCACACAAGCATATCCACAAAAAGCACACTTATGACAGGTAAACAATTCATATTTCACTGTTACCAATAACTGTTTACACAAAGATGGCTAAAGTTATTGTGCATTTTTTCTGCTCTGCTGTTCTGCGCGAAATCTTAAGCCAGGGAATTTCAAAACAGTCAGAGGAGAAGCAAAATATCAGAGCAAATGGGCAAGGTTCTTGCACTGGAGCTCATCAACCGTAAGCCAAGCTCTACATGTTAAGGTTTGTAAAAAGATCTGAGTTAAATGTTCGTTAAACACGGCGACTCAATCTGCATTCAATCCTAAAGCATGGTTGTCTAGTGTGGGGCGAGGGGGTCACGAGATGATTTCCAGAGTATGTTGATTAAAATAAAAATAAAAAAAAAACCTGATCATTTAAAAATGTGGTAACCATAGCATAAACCAGTCGATTATGATACTGTAAATTTATCGCAAAGGACCCCCTGGTCGAAAAAAAGGGTGTATGAAACAAATTCCACAGAGATTAACAATCGGGCACTGATGAAGTCCACCCTCATACTGTGATGCTTCACAAACAAACAGAGCTCTGTATAATCCCCATAACTACAGTCCATCTCACCATGTTTGGGAAGAAGCCAGTGAATAATGTAAGGAATGTCAGAGCTTCCGAAATGTCACAAATCACAATACATACTGTGCTCACTTGTCTTCCTGGATAGTATCACATAGCGCATCACTTAGCCACCCACAGAATGGCCTTTATCCCTTAAAAATGGTCAACAATACTATTAGCGCCCGCCTGCCCCCTCTCGCTCTCATTACCTTTCATCTCGCACTCCTCGCCATCTTCAGTAGAACCAGACTCAGATAGGAAGGAACACTGGGAACTCTGTCCAGATCCGCTGCTGTCAGTGGAGGGGAAAGCTGATGGGAAAGAGCAAAACAGAAAAAAATTGAGTTCACCCACTACTGCGGTACATGAAGTCTCTGTGGCTGTGAGTGGAAGTCCCGCCTTCGACAGGACAGTCACATGTCCATGGGCCCTTGCACAAGGCCCCTAACCCCCAGCTCCAGGAGCCCCACATGATGGTTCACCCTGCACTGTGACCCCCAAGCTATGAAGGACAAGGTGGGGTGGGCAAAGAGGAGGATTCCAATGTAGCTGTAGTTGTGCAAAAGGCAAGTAACACAATAACAGATACTTTTATTGATCCCCATAAGGAAATTGTCTTTATGCCTCCCTCAACTTGCTCTTTTTTTCGTAGAGTAAGCTGTCTGTGAAAGGCAGCCACTTGTTGGGGCACCCAGGGAGCTGAGGGTTAAGGGCCTTGCTCAAAGAGCAGCAGATGTGCTGAGGCCGGGTTTGAATTGTCACAAGACAATAAGGACAACAAAAACGACACATGACTGAATCAAATAGCGTGGTGGTTAAGAATCAGGACTCTTTACATGAGTCTGAGTCTCAGATGGGCCAAGTACTTCCTCACTGAACCAAACAGCCATAGGAAGGAGCATTTCTGCCACTAGATGTGCAAATAAGCGATAATAAAAGTGTGAGGGATTCAGACAGGCGTTACACTCACCTTCCAATGTCTGAGCAGCGGACTGAAGCTGGTCCTTCCGGATCTGCTGCCTGCGCAGATGGATCTTCTGCTTCAGCTGCTGAATCTCATCGTCATTCTCCTCCTCATCCTCTTCTTCGCCGCAGGGCATGTTGCACTTCATAAGTTCGATGGCTGCAATCAGGAGCTCCGAAATGTTGAAGTGGGCATTCTCCTGAGGAAAGATTTTGAACTTGTGACGCTGACAAACTCACAAAACAGCAGAGTATAGGATGAAGACCAACCCTGTGCCAGTCTACGATCAGTCGATCAATGTATCTACAGTATTTATCAGTCTAACCACTGGGTTTACAAAGTACTTTTTTGACATTTAAAAGAAGGAGATTCAAATAAGCATATCAATAAACCACAAAAAATAAAAACAGAATCAAGACAGACAGACAGATAAACAGATAAATAAAATACAACACCACCAAAAACGCAAGACTTTAACCACCCACATTCTCAGTAAGGGACCACCCACTCTGGTATCTGTAAGGGACCACCCATTCTAGGCTTTGTGCAAGGGGACACAAACCCCTGCCACGCTGAGACCCAAACCCAGTGTCCTCAAGCCCCAGAGTATTCATGTTACCTTCTCCAGGTCTGCGCAGCTGCCGTAGTCCTGCTCATTGAGAAAGCTGACCAGACTCTGCCCTTTCGACGGCTTTGGGAAGATTCCCTCTGACACGCTGCTGTACTGCGAGCCATCTGAAGAGACGGGTACACACAGACACATATGGCAATGCGGCCGTCAACACTGGTCCATGTCACGCTTCACAACCGCCACGCTGACAGTCCCACATACCTGGCCTGTCATTACAGACGCTTGCTTACCAGGCTGTAAGTAAACAGAAGGAGTGGTGCTGTATTCTTTTTCAGGGTACATAATATCAGCTGATCCTAAAAGACACACAAAGACAACTGCAATCAACAGAGAAGTGGGTAGTAAATTCTACACAAACTCAAAAAATGAAACATTCAAATGATCAAATGAAAAAAGCGAAAAAAAATGCTCAAAACATCTGTGAAACAAAATCACGAGACTGTGCCATTCTTCACCAACATAGCCATAGCTTGCTGCCATGCGATTTCTGCGTGTTATATCTTGTTGCATATTACACACAATCACACAAAGACGTGAGGATGAAGCACAAAGAGCAGAACATGCTAAATTTAACTTTTCTGGCTCATTCCACCACTTCCTACACAACAAAAAGAAGACGGTCAGAAACACAACACATGCGACCAGATCCCGACCAGCCAAATCCATAAATCTAAGAAAAAATGACAAACATTATGGGAGAGACGACTCGGTCGCAATAAATGCATGGCAGTCATACCGAACGGAGAGAGAGAATTACTGCGGGGACTCGGGCCAGCCTGCTACCGCATTCCCTATTATAATGGTGCTCTTGTTTCACCCGCCTTCATGGAGGAGGAGGAGGGATAAAGGCAGATTAAGCAGAAGAGAACGTGTTTTACCAGCTGTGAGGGAGAAAAGGGGATTAGAGCTGGAAAGGCAGCAGAAAACAGAGTGATGCAAAACGAAACTGTGCGTTCAGCTGAAATAAAAAGGGGAAGTGATCGTTCAGAATGACTGGAAACACAGCACTGCATAGCAGATACCTCCAGACCCAAACCAGACCACACATCTATTTAAATCGGCAGCCCTTCCTTCCCATACCTTGACTGCGCTCCTGTGCCAGGCCCGTGTCAGAAAATGACCTGAAGTGACCCTTGCAGGCCCGGCCAGGCTCCCCTTGAACTTCAGAATATGAAGACCAGCGGCGGGGAGCCACGCCTGTGGTATCCCAAGTAGTGGTTGAAGGAACCACTAGTCCACTGGCACTTGGAGAACTTTTGGAGCTCTGAAGGAGCTGGTGGGTACCGCCGCCGATGGCAAGGTAGCCTGGCCCCTCCTCGAAATCCCCACCCCTTGCATCTGCGACTTCCACTTCTGCCAAGGTGCTGGGACCTGACTGAGACATCTGGGCTGCTGTCACCAAACCGCTGTCATCTGGTGATTCCTTTTCATCGGAATTGTGAGACCACGGCGCTGGCTGAGAAGCAGCAGAGGTTGGAGGTTCTGTGAGAGGCACAGAGAGGAAAAAAAAAAAAAAACAGTAGAGCACCGTGCTAACAATGCAAACATCATGGGGTCAAATCCCAGAGATCACAGGTAAAATTGTAATTCTTCCCTTTACTGCAAGTTAAATGACTAGATCAGTGGTGAATTAGGGGTTTGCAATTTGATGATAATAGATTGTAAACAACTAAAATGTCTCCACAATCTCCCTTTATGAAGAAATCATTAGTGCCGTGCTACACAGTTCTAATTTTATGGCTCACACATGAATCTAAAGCTGTTTTGTCAGACAAATGCATCGACAAACCATTAAACCGGTAATAGCTAACAATAGGTTGTTTTGGATTTCTTCCTCTCTTCCTTTCACATCCTTTTCCCAGCATGCAACACATTTCCTATTTGACAATGTAGCATCATGGACAACATGAAGGAGTTGATTCCTAAAAAGAATTTGACATAGGTGTAGTGTATTAGAGGAATTACAGTCAAGAGGGCAGTGTTAAGTCCAAAGCACAACTGTGTACCGAGTAAGGAACAGAACCGTGTCTTTCTGGATTGGGGGATTAAAAATGAGCGGGAATTGTACTCGGCTGAAGTGAAATGGATCTGCAGTGGTTATAATGAGTCGATGCGAATAAATGTTTATGATTTTATATCTTTCTCCTGTGTCTGTTTCTTGCCACAAATAGTGATTCACATGAAACATGACGTTTGCCAATATTTTTTTGGGCTATATTTTTTAAAATAGAGAAATTAGTTTGGTTGTACTGTTCAGTGGCTTGCAAAATAGTCTTAAGAACCAACATGCAAAAAATCACAAGATCGTAGATCATGATTTTGTCTGAAAAACATTGTGACATTTTTGCCATATCACCCACCGCTAATGTAAATCTGCGTATCACTTTTCCAGAATTTTCCAGGACATCTCTGTCAAGTCATGGAGTTGTCAATGTTCTCATCAGTAGTCTACACAACAAATAACATGCCAAAAGCCCTACATTTTGTGATTCATAATGATACTTGATCCTGTTTTTCTCAATTGCTTTGGCTCATTTCATAAAACGTGCTTAACATTCTGAAGAACATTAAAGCATTTCTTCAATCAGTTCATGCATATAGCACAACACTATGTTTTAGCTCCAGAAGCCTGTAAACTTACACAAAAAAAATTAACTCATGTCTCAAAGGCAAATAATTCCACCAATGAATTAGTCAGTGCCACCGAAATGAAAAGTGCAGACAGAATCGTTTTAAACATGTCAGTCAAAATGCTCACTGACTGATCATTTTGAATTGGCAAACTGGTACTAATTTATGTCAGAGACATCAGTGTCAACATTGCGGGACTCTACCTTACACTATGTAAAGTTCATGGACAACAGAAAGCGCTCGCATGCACATGTAACCTATTCAGATCTCAAGACACAATACAATAGCGAACAAAAAAGTGACACAGCACTGTGTGACACAAGAAGAACAAAAGGAACAAAATCGTGCACTGTGGGAACAAAAAAAAACAACAATGCCACAGCACTGCGTTTTACTGAATATATTTTTAAATCATTTTGAAAGCTTGGTTAACGATTTTCCATGTGGTGACTAACACGACGATCACATACATATGTAGTGTTGGGTGTAAAATTATTACCGTGGGAAACTACATCATTTATTTTGACCAACAAGACTAATGCAACTGAAAATTGTGAAAATGATGACAACTGTACGAAATCAATTGCATACATGTACTAAAACCTTTGGAAATTTGTGTGACACAATGAGAAATCAAGCTCTGCTGTGCAGAAGTGACATCAGGATATAGGAATTAAACTTGTTCTTTGAAAATGTTAATTGTCACTTGAGAAATGCTCCAAAGCAATTGAGAAAAACTGTAATATTTAACAGTCAACTTAATGAAAGGTGCCTAGCATTCGCTGCACCCCCCGTGTTCACTTTCGCCACCGTTTCCCCACTTTGGGACAGTTAAATTTGGGAGTGATACCTGGGAAACCATCTCTCTGAGGACCTTGGGATGAGGCGAATTGTATGATGAGTGATCTTTGGAGCTCCGCCCCCTTTGACTCGCTGAGGTGCCACAGCTGAGGAGAGAGAGCCACCGTCACAAAGTGAAGTCTGCCAGGGGCAGCCACAGTGGGCATTAATATATATATGAGGCAAAATGTTCGATTTAGTCCTTGACTTGGACTCTGGGGAAAAAAGCCAGGTCCTGCAGGTAGATAAATGTACCATTGATAAAACGAACAATACAAGCAATGTGGCACAAAGGCAGGACACATTTTGATGAACTGCTCCTCTTGAGCATAGCCTATGTCCAGAGGAGACTTACTGCTTGGGATGTTAAATAGCATAAGAAGAAAAATTTGGGAACAAATGGATATGGGAGATGTCAAACAAAATAGATTTACTAAATAATATTTACTAATTACCGACATAATATGTGCAATTGTCTGCACAAATTTTTCGTAATTTGCAGTATTACCACTACTACTACTAATACTACCACTACTATCACTACCAGTACCACTATTACTACTACTGTTACTACCATCAGCACTACTACTAATACCACCATTAGTACTAATACTACTACTAATACTACTACTGCCACATCCAACATGAAAGAAGGAATGCTTCCGCAGGTCCTCCATTCCGTCTGCCATTAGACTTCGTAACACCTGTCAGCTAAATTCACTAATTTTCCCTACTGATTGTCCACTACATATGATTGTTCTTCACATTATGCAATATCCACTGCATGTAAGTTGTATATTTATATCCATTATGTGTAATATCTGTATATGTGCCATTACATCTGTGCAATTATCCACTGCATAAGTGCAATATGTGTAACTGTTTGCACAAATTCTTCATAATTTTTCTTATTAATTTCTGTTTTGTTATAGTATCTTTAAAATTTTTATTGATCTTTTTCAGGCTGTTGTAACAAGTAAATTCGCCCAGTATGGGATCAATAAAGAGGGATCTTGTCTTGTCTCTGTCGTGTCTATCTTTAAATACTGAGGATGCATGTCTTAGTGCTCACCTTGACCGTGTCGATGAGTGCTAGCAGCTGAGGGTTGTTCTGCTCCACAGCCTCTAGACACTGTAGCATGGCCAACACATAGGGCTCGCTCAGGACAAATGCGTCATCTGCACCAGAGCAGGTGGAGGAAGTAAACACGGTGCTCCGTACAGGTCAGGTGAGCTCAAAGCGCAGTTTGAAAAAATGAGAAGTAGCGAGCTGACAGGCGCACAATGATCTCAGACCAGTGCCATTGTTTAGGATCGGCGACGGTAAACTCAAGGAGTGCATTACGCACGAAGCAACCTACGCATCTGGCAGGCGGGTGCAAGTGCGGTCGTACCATTATAGAACTTGCGGGTGTGACTGTAGTGTTTCAGTAAAGGCCGCAGCTGCGCAGACAGGCAGTGAAGCTGCAGACTGTGGAGCAGCCAGCTGTCTGCCTTGTGTCCCTCCCCCACATCCAGAAGCCCGTTACTATGTACTGGCTCCAAGTGATTAAACTACAGAAAGGATACAAGAAAAGAACATGTTAATCTGCTATAGTGAAGCAGCATAAACTCCCAGAAATAAATTGGCTGACTAGAAAATATGAATATAAACCGCAATCCTTAAAACAAATTAGTTAAGCCAAGCAAGGGTGTAGAAGAAGTAACGTAAATTAGTGAGTAATTGTGATGGAATTTCCTCATTCCGCATTTCATGTTATAACGTGTCATGGCAACAAATTTACTGGCTACTGGGCTTTCATGGCCTAGAAACACTACATCTTATGGTGTTGTCACCCAGCAACATTCCTGTTTGAAGCCATAGCCTATGAATGATTTGCTGGGGTGTCGTTACACTGCACCTGTTCGACGTGCGAGGCCAGCTGGGGACAGATATAGCGCACACACCAGACAAACGGCCAGTAGTCCTTCTGCTTACAGTGGACCTGCAAAACGGCACGACATCGCATTATTCCCGGAGTACTTTCTCTGCTGTACAAAACAAAAATTACCACATCCCATTCATTTGTAAAAATTACATATAAAATAAATGCCTGCACAATACTGTAACACTACTGATCCCTTTTCCGTGATAATCAGCAGAGCATTGATTCTTAATCAGAATAATATAACTAGCCTCTGAATTACAGGTATAATAGGGAGTAACATGTACCCTACAATATAATATACCAATTAATTACTAAGCTTATTCTTTCTCACTGTTTCTCAGCAAAACTGTACCCACTGATGGATCAGAACATTGCCACCCCCTCGCCCCCCACCCCAGATTATTTACTATAAAATTACTGTGCCCATCTTGCAAAGACACAACACATCAAACACATGATGTGCTAAATATTTGACCAATCACATTGCAGACTACAAGTCAGTTGTCATTGGGTGTTTCTCAAAATGCGTACTTGACCATACTTGTGTTTTCATGTACCTGTTTTACGTCAGCTTCTGTTGCTGAAAACTATTTGTAATACTTAGGAACAGAAGTACAGAGGGCGGTAAAAATCCCCAGATGTCATTCTTACTCCACCCCAAATATCAAGGATGCATCGATTGCATCCTCCCCAAACAAGACACACTGTATCCCATGATTCACTGCGCCTCAAGTTTATTCCTGGAAGGCAAGTTAGCATGACCATTCTTGCAGAAACCACAAACAAGATCTTTGCTTTCTTGGTATTGAGAAACACCCACTGTCTCCTCATAACTAGCTCTGGTGTCTCAATTCTTTTGATTGTTCATGGCAAAGGGAATCGGATAAATCTCAGGAACAACTACATCTTGGCTTGCCATTTTGTTGAAAGCACTAATACTATCTTGACAATTTGAGCTACATTTTTTTCATGGAGCACAGTTACCTTACATATGTGTTATATCAGAAGTGAATATATTAAAAGTGAATTTCTTTAGCTAGTTGACATTAGCTAGATGACATTAGCTAGCTACATAGTTAACATATAACTAGGTGCTCATTGAGGGATTTATAAAAAGGATCTGGCAATCTCATAGTGTCCATTCACTTTCAACAGGAGGCGGCTGGGAAACAAGCGTCATGTCAAATGACCTTGTAACCGAGTAACGCGTTTTTTTTTTTTTGCTGTGTTTCTGTCTTGCATGGTGTGACACTTACATTTCTGCATCCCTTAATATCCTACTTGCCAAAGATTTTCAGTCTCTATAATTCTAGGCTACTGATACTGTAACATCAATATAAGATAAAGTATCTCTAAAAGCCCTGTTGATAGTCCTCTGCAACAAGTAACTTAGCTCTTCGCTAATACACTAGAAAGAGGAAAACTGATGTATCTCCCTGAAGCCCCTGAGGCCGGACCTTCGAAGGCGCCTCACCGTGCCGTTCTTGAGGCCATGACTGAGGATGTTGTTCATGTCCTTATGCAACCTCTGCAAGCCGCCATAGTGGGACCAGACGTTAGGATTGTTAGTGGACAGCAGCCCCTCCACCGTGGTCTTCAAGCTTAGGAGGAGCTTCCAATGCTCTTGCCTGAAGTGAAGTAGGGCAACAATAGGGTAAATAATATCCACAGGAAACAAAATGTACAGCAGAAAGTACAGCCTTCCATCATCAAGTCACCAACTTAAACTTACTTATACATGAACTTCTGCTGACCAAAGTTGTAACTACAGAAATTATAGTGTTGATTTTCATACAAGCCAGTAATATATGTCCGTCCGTTTTCCATAACCACTTGTTCCATTCACGGTCGTGGGGGTCCTGAGGCCTATGGGGACAAGTACCAACCCAGGATGGGGCGCCAACCAATCGCAAGGCACACTCACACACCATTCACTTACACAGGCAGGCAACCTAGCAGCTTCACTTAACCTCAGCGTGTTTTTGGACTGTGGAGAGAAACCGGAGTACCCAGAGGAAACCCCACAACAACTTGGTGAGAACGTGCAAACCCCGATATTTGGAGCCATGGTGAAGTATGGGACAACAGTGTTAACATCTGTGTCACCCCTTAATATTATATATTTTGAGTACAACTATATTGTAGCGGTGCTACAGGTTAGTGTGCATGAGCAATGTTTCCTGATATGGAAGAACGGGGTAAGGATAGGGTTAAGTTTGGGCTCACATGAGCCTCAGGTGTTCTTTGGTTCAGTTACGAGTGTTTATGATTATTCTTGTCCAAGTTTGTTCTTGTTTGTTAATGTGTTACTTCTGCTAGTTGCAAGGGCGAGTGTATGTCATTGTGATAAAAGGTTATATTAAGGTGAGGTTATTGTGCCGGGATGGCCCACCCACCGAGACAGCGTGTGATATGCAAGCTGAAGCAGTAATAGATCAGAGCAGTACAACACTCCAGCCAAATCTAAAAAAGCCATTACAGTGTGGCACTGTTACTCCAGAATCTACCAGTTTTGAAACAAAGTGTTCTGGCTTTGCAACAGTGGCATCAATAATACTCCATCATTTTATTCTCCTATCCACACCCATTGCAACAATATTTTGTAATTTGAGTAACACCAGCTGAAACTTTACATGTTTTTAAATAGTAGACAAACAAATATATTAAAAAAAGGTGAAAGAATGTTTATGATGACAAAACATTTGCAGAGAAGTAAAGTTTGGTAGGTTGAACACTGACATTCTAACAACAGGGTTTAGGAAGATCAAAACTCCTTAGAGCAGTTTGAATCATGGAGAAACTAAGAAATATAGGTGAACCTCAATGGTTAAACCGCTGGACCAGCTTTCAAACTGCGATTTGCGGACATAAAATACAGACACGCCTAGACGAGATGTAAAGTGTGTAGATGGCATGTTCATAAACACTGCAGCACAGTGCAAAGTCTGGTCATTGACCAGCAAAAATGCGCTATGGTCAATATTCAGTTCCTTTATTAACCCCTTTATTAAGATCAACTCCCAGCACACTTGCGCACTTCACACTCACAGGTTAATAATAAATAAATAAATGATTTAAAAAAAAAAAAAAAAAAAAAAAAACAGGAAAAACTGGCCGGAAAAAAAGAAAACTTTATTTTCAGAGACAAATGTCACAGGCGGAAAAGCCAATTTTGGGACTGAAGGTCAAACTCTGAACTAAAACTAAATCCAGACCCCTCTGCCAGCAGCCACCTCCAGGCTTATTCTCTAGGGTACAGCCCTCAAAGCTATATTGCTCTCTTAGTATTGCTCTGCATTAGCAAATTTGTCAATTTCCCGCAGTTATACTCAGCAGTCAGACTACACCGTTAATGAAAAACTGATTTCTGAAACTGAAAATGCTGGGCTGCAGTCATTGCAGTAACGCGGTATTATCATGGTAAACGTTCATTTCAGCTTTAATTCAAGAACAACCACCTGCTTCAATTCCGCTGACAGTCTGGTTGATCAATCAAAAACGATTAATGTTTTTTCCGTAAGCAATTCTGCCGCACAAATACTATCAAACAAGTCGGACTTTAATCTGCTTAAATAAATGAATAACCTGATGATAATTTACAGCTACCGTAAGGACGTCATGAAATGACAGCGAGCTGAAATGCCTTACGGCGCAGACCTACCTGCCTTCGCCACTTTCTGTCTCCATTACCGTCGACATTGGTACCAAAACATGAGTAAATAAAATAAAATAATTTATGCCATCGTTTAACCTGTGTCTTTCTAAGTGACTATTATAGTAATCATCACTCCCTTTGCTCTTCTCCCAGGAGGAAAACTTCGCTCCGCCCGTCTTCATCACCTCCTACTTCCTCCTCCCAGACTGGTTTGCTTACTGGCAGCCAGTAATGTGTTTATTTTCACATTGAGTTGAATTGTGACTTTGGCTTCTACATGCTAACGGTAAAACTGATTCTCTCTTAAGTCCAAACACTGCTAGATTTTCGAATGTTAAGAACAATCAAGGAAGTAAACTACATGGCTTCCGCGCGTTTTGGCAAAATCGTCAGAAACTGAAACTTCCATATGCGTTAAGCTTAGCGCCACGTGACCTTGTTGCAAGTTGTTTATTACATCTGTCAGATGTTTTACATATCTATTTCACCTGTTTTCGCTCGTTATGTGACTTGTTAGCGTGCACCAGAAAATCTTTCTGCTCCATGCACACGTCTGAATAAAGTTGCTGCTGATTTCGGTAGTTAGTGAAGAAAATGCAGCTTAGTTACTAAACTATATACGGCAACATATGATATCACAATGCAAAAGAATAATAGAAGAGTACATAATAAAACTGGCAATAGTAATAATTAAGGATAACAGTGATAAAAGGTAAGGTAGTAAGAATAATAATCACTACCGGGTAACTATTCAGAGGTACGGTATTCACCAATGATGCAAGGAAATCTGCAAGAAATATACTGTAATTAAATTACTGCATACTGTAAATGTAAAAGTTATAATACACTAATACTATAAATACTGTAGCACTATAAATTATAGCTAAATATACATTTGTAAACACTGAATACAGATGACTGGGGCTGATATAGCCAATGAAGAGAGAGAAGTTAAGTCAGGTTAATCGAGGAGTGGAATATCCTTTCGGCCTGGGTGTTATGGCAGAGCATGATGAAGGAGGGACAATCCACGTAGCGGTTCTAAAAAAAGGGGCTTATTTAACAAAACAGAACAGAAAGGGAGAACCGGAAAATATGGGGACCATGAGGGGTCAAAAAACTGGCAAAAGAAATTAAGGCAGAGAGCGACATCAAGAACAGCAATACTAAAGGCAGGAAGTGACACAAGAAGTTACAATAATTGACATGCGATAACTATAATGGCCACACAATTAACACAGGGGAAACAGCCACATTGAATCACTGAGGAAGAAAAGAAGAGCAGGCACTTAAATATACTACTAACAAGCTATGACACAGGACAGGTGAGACCTGTAGCCAATTCATCCAATCACTAAGGGCTCGGGCAACAAGGAACAGGTGGGCTAAATTACAATTAATGAACATTAGAAACTGGGAAACACTAACATTGACGGCTATCAACGCTAGGAAAAATGGAACTGCTGGCCAAATAAGGAAAAGAAACATGGAACAGGACCAGACAGCAACCAATCCTGACACCTAGGGGACAAAAGATTCCCACAGATGTTGAAGGATCAAAGCCTGTTGAGAAAATAGAGCTGGTTCTGCCCTTCCTGTACAGTGAGTCGGTGTTGGCTGACCAGCCCAGTTTATCTTCCAGCTGCAGCCCTTGTTGTTCGTAGCTCCTGACCACCTCCACGTCGACCCTCTCAATGGAGACTAGCTTGACATCCTGTGGTCTCCCTATGAGTTAGTCTGTAATCCAGGACATCAGGAAGGAGTCCACCCTCATCTCTGTCACCTTATCTCTCAGGAAGAGGGGCTGGATGGTGTTGAAGGTGCTGGAGAGATCGTGGAACATCCTCACAGCAATCTTTCAATTACAAGTTCACTTTTGCCTAACCATTAAGCCACCACTGCCCACAACATAGCAAATCCAATTATGGTTTTACTCCAGTACATGTGACTTATTGTTCAATAGCATTCAGTATAATCAGGAAATGATCTTCAAAGGTTTTATCATTTACTGTAGATTGTAATGTACTGGTCTGAGGTGTTGAAAAAACTTGTATAGCAGGATGTTTGCAGGCAGGTTGTGTTAGCTCAGAAAACTGGTCTGGTTTCCGATCCAGTACACCAAAGGTTTGGCAATCTCTGTTAAACATAGTTGCTAATCAGGGACTAGTTTGACTTTCTATGTAAATAGCAGTTGGACACTGCAGTCGGTATAGCCGGCACTGAGTTTTGGGGGTAGACCCACCATGGTATGCAAAATAGCTTATTTAGGTGACAGTTCAAATATAGTGTTCTTTCGTTGTGAATAACATGACATTTTTTATAATAAAGATACAGTATATGCTGTGTATGCTAACATAGGTAGTATTTAATTAAACTTGGGCTGTTACAAACATAAACCTTGGATATCTACAATTGTAATTTGAATTGATGAGTATTAGTGGAGGTGAATCTATTTTCCTAGGTAGTAAGTACACAATTATATCTGCGTTATTACCAATATAAACCGGTCACAACTACATGGTTGGGTTAAAAGGAGATTTTACCTACTTATTACCTGTGGTAATCATCCAATAATATTTTGCAATTTATTTACTGGGTAATTACTTAGTAATTAGGAGACTGTAATAAGAAGTTAATAACATGTTTACAGCAACCTTCCAATCACAGGCACAGAGGTTTAACGCACTGAGCTACACAGTAAAATGATTAACATATTGTTGCTACATTGATGCACTGTGGTTTGTTGTTTTTATGTAACTGTAAGTAATATAAAAGGGTAAAATGACAACGCGCATTACCAGCAGTGAGAGATGGTTGGGAGAGGCTGACTGGAAAGGACTTTGCAGTCTCAGTCTTCAGTAGCTATTGGAGGTGGCGAGATGGAAACTGCATCTCTAGGGAAGAAGCTGCTTTTCAGCTGAGCTGAAGTTCAAGAGAAAGTGGGTCACACAGCAACACGACGAACCCTGAAGGCACAAGTCGTTCTACCAAAAACTGGTTTAAAGGAGAAACGTCATGTTTTGGAATGGCCAAGTCAAAATTCTTACCTTATTCCTGTTAGAATATTGTTGAAGGTCCTGTATTCAACAATACTTCTAATTCACAAATTGAATTGGAATTTTAAGGTCATTCTAAATGGTGCAACCCTGATTTCAACATTGTTTATCTATTTTCCTATATCCAGCTGCAAACAAAGTTTTATATGGTACCACATTAATACAATAAAAATGTGAACTGTTGGGTGTCACGCCCAGCGTCGTCCGATCCTCCTGTGTGCCACGCCCACCTCGTTACCTCGTGTTTATGCCCGATTGTTTCCACCTGTTGCTTGTTT
>JAODKE010012607.1:5813-23118 GCA_026779605.1 Mormyrus hasselquistii
CTATAACTGACAGGCAATCACAGTATCTACGCATGCCAGTGCTATAACTGACAGGCAATCACAGTATCTGCGCATGCCAGTGCTATAACTGACAGGCAATCACAATATCTGCAACCTGCCAGTGCTATAACAGACAGGCAATCACAGTATCTGCGCATGCCAGTGCTATAACTGACAGGCAATCACAGTATCTACGCATGCCAGTGCTATAACTGACAGGCAATCACAGTATCTGCGCATGCATCACTGCAGCACCACAAAGCCTCATTTAAACTTATTCTTAGAGGTGTGAAAGTGCACCCCATTCCCACAGTTGATAAGTAATGATACTAAGCTGGTATTTATATTTTATATAAAATGATAATACATTAATATCTTAACATTAAACTCAAAAAGTGCTATCCGTTACTTTCTTTATAATTATAGTCTAAAATGCTTTATTACTGAGACCTAATTGCGTTCATTAAAAACAAAGCTATAACCACAGCTGGAAATATGGAGTGATGCTAATGTGACTGGAACATCTATTATTGTGAAGGTGTCATTAATACAGTCTCACATGCTTCTCAAAAGTGAAGATGGCACTATGTTAATGACCGTCAGTGCTGGGTATGCTAACAGAAGAAGGACTGTACTAATCGCTGTCACAGTTATTGTGATTGTAGAGGCAGGACTTGAAATGGTTTATTCATCTCAGAATTATAGGTCAGTATATGCTTTTCTCTGTTCATCTTAAAACTTGAATTACCATTTGATTTTGGGAATAATGTAGCAATTGTATGAGACACCTAGATATAGAATTGTAATTCTCCTGCTATATTTAGAAAAAAAAAACTCTCTCCAAGCCCCATATGGGATTCTGTTTTACCTTTTTTTTAAAAAAAAATAAATAAATAAATAAATAAATAAATTGTACAATTATGTTTGTCCATTATAACCACTAAAGCAAATCTGATTATCATGATGGAGGTCATGCTTACAATTGAATGTCTCTCTACCAAATAAATTGACTCTAAATAGTTTCTCATTTGCATCAGTTTTCTATCAGGTGATTTTTCCTCTGTGTTTAAATGAAAGAGACAGAAATCCGGTGTCCTACACACTGACTGGGATGTCACAAGTGTTTTCGAAGGCCAGCAGTCTTTCCAGGCAGACCCCCTTTTAGAAGAGTGACACCTCTGCATTGTACTGAGATGCACAAGTGCCACAGAGCTGTGATAAAATATATAATTAAGAGGTTTGTTGTTTGTAGTAAAGTTGTAAAGTAGTAGTAAAAAAATGAGTTACTAGCTTTTTAAAAGTCATAAGTCTGATACTAACTGGTTTGAATAAGTAGCCAGCAAATGTAATAATTCTTTAAAGTTAATCATTACTGTAAATATTGTAGAGGTGAAACCAACTCCAAGGGTAAATGAGGCTGTCAGAACTGGCTTATCATGCTGGCATTTTATGATTTTCATTACTGTTGTATTTTTTGGTCCTTATTAACCTTGGTGTTATTATTGAGTCAATATGTGAATAATGCTTGTTTAAATCATTGTGTGCAGTGAACTGTGGAGACTGACTGTTGATTTTCTTGTCTTTGTGTGTTGATAGATAGGAGTACAGGTTCCAGGGCAGTGAGAAGGTAGGGAAGTGGGAGCAGTGCTGTCCTCTACAGACAGGCTTACTGCCAAACCTGAAAGGACTTCAGGATACTTCTTGGTAAGATCAATGGCTAGCTTGATTGACTGGTATTATTATGACTGCATAGTTTACTAGGCTGTTTTAGAATCAAATTTTGTGTATTCGTTAGTTATTTAGGACTAAACTTCTTGCTCAAAGGTACGAATTACAACACTCTGGTTTTATGTGTAGACCCTCCAATGAATTGCAGTGTGGATTTTGACAGTCAGAAAACCAAACCTCTCTCTCGCCTGCTTTAACTAGGAGGAGGTTCGGATACATGCTGATTTTAAAAGCACCACTTAACTCCCGAGGCAACCAATCTGAAAACAGGCGTGTAATAAATATGAGTTGCTTCGGCAGATGACAATATGTTTATTAGCAATTATACATACACATTAGAGACACACGTTAGGGACATGTGTAGTTCTTCGCATTGGTGATCATGGGTCACTGGTCCAAACTTCTTCACTGCCAGAATGATTTCACTGTTGGACCCTTGAGAAAGGCCCTCAGCTGCAAATGCTTGAGAGACACTATCTGACCCTGCTCATGTTCCTGAACTGTACCACTTTGGTTCAAATTGTCTGCTAAACAAGTAAGTTTTAATTAAAGGGTGATTTCAGTTCACCGTCTAAACAAACTGCATCACATGCCATAACCTGACCGGGCAGACTGTAGCTGTTGTTTATAACATGCAGGGTTCTCCCTGAAGCTGCATGGTAGCTGCTGCTTGCGATGTCTCGCTTGGAGCTGAGGCAGATGGACATCAGACCACACTGTGTCGTGTCAGAACCTGACTGCAAAATGAGAGCCAACGGCTCGCACGTGAAGTCAGTGTGGTAAAGAGCCGGTAGAGGAGGCCGGCGTGTCCTTTATTCGGGGACCACAGCACCTGAGTGAAATCCCATAAGCCTGGGCCTGCTCCTTCAGGATAGACAGGGCTAACATTTTTGTTTTATGCACACGATGTTCCAAGACTCAAGGGTAAAAGCCACACTGTCCTGTGTGATACTAGGGAGAGAACAGCCCCGAGCAGTTGCAGTTTTTAAAAACCTTTTAATGAAGACGTTTGATTATTCTATTTTTGTGTACTGTGCATTGCCTCTTCCCCCCATTTATTGCTTCTCCCGCACCTTCAACCTCAACTACAATTTTTTTTGAATTACTGAATGGATCAACTGGAAATGTGAAAGTCAATAAATGTGTTTTTACCTGAATGAGTCCTAGTCCTGACATATAACTAGGTGGTTAACTTTATTTCATTGTGTATGTCTATTTAAACGAATAAGAAAGTATAAGTGACCTTTTCAAACATGGACATTAAAACTTACACTAAGGAGTACAAGTAACCGCCTAACTGGTGGGGAAAGATTCTGCAAATAACCATATACAGTCCAAGCCATCTACAAATGTCACATGACCTGACCACCTGACCCAAACACTGTAGACATGGTCTTGGAAGAGACTGACCTGAGAGTGAAGGAAAAGTGGCTGAAGAGTGCTCCGTACATAGATGCAGTGACAAAAAATATGTTAAGGACCTAGATTTGCAAGGAGCTGGCATGTCTAGTCATTAAACACAGAATGCCTCGTACACACATTAGACAGCATTAGCAGCGCTTGATGGAGTTTGATAGGAGGCACATTGTGGGTTTGCATAAGGTTGGGTGGTCGTATTGTGCAATTGCCCAACATGTGGGGCATGCAGATGTCACAGTCACTCGATGTTGGAACCAACGGGCACGTGAGGGCACCCACACACGTCATGAAGGTCCTGGTCACCCGAGACAGGCCATAAAAAGGGAGGATCGTCATATTGTACTCCAGGCATTACAGAACACCATTACATCTGCACCTGCCATTCGGAGACGGGTACTGATTCTCCAGAACCCCCCGTGTCATCCCACACCGTGTCTCAACAACTGGCATCATCCGGACAATGGGTTCACTGTCCCATGCGTAGGCTTCCGTTAAGACCAGCACAGAAATGATATAAATTAAAACAAAACCAAGGTAAGGCATGTGCCCAAACATGTAAGGCAAGAGAAGACCAGTTTATTTATATAATTCTCTTGAGGGTTATTTTATTATGCTCGCAATCCAAAGTTTTACTGTATATAATTTGCTAAATATTTGTATATATTGCAATATATTCAGCTGCATGGTTTCAAATGTATTTAGTTGCTAAGGACAAGAGTTTGACTACAAAACATTACAAAGTATTACATTTCAAAATTGTTTTATGCATTGTATCAAATATTTTTTTGTCTTATGACTCCCATAATGAGACTGTATACATAAAAATGACAGAGAAAAGCATGTTGGAAGCTATGTCACAATATGCATGTTTTGCATACCTGAAAAATGGCAGCATGTTGTAATACTCAAGGCCACTTTTTTTTTTTTTTTTTTTTTATACAGTCTTAGTCTTGTCTCGGAATCTAGTTTATTTTGACTATGCCTTGTCTTGGTCTCGGACCTAGTGGACTTGAGGTTTTATTTCAAGTCCGGTCAAGACCGCGCCTCAGTATTTATAACAACGGCAATTTTCATCTGTTTGTTAACCTTTAGATCCTGACAATGGTAAATATCTTGTTTTTGGCACCCAATAATCTCAGGCTCGTCATTTCGGATAGGTATAACTCACACATGAACCGCATATCTTTGCAATTGAGAGAACTTACTCGATCCCGTCATCCAAGTTGCAATGTTGTGCATTAAAATATTCCAGACTCCACAGTAATCCTGTGTGCAATGAGGCATATATATTTTAATATATTTCACAAAAAAGCACCCCTAATAATCCGTAAAACATTTGATATTATTCACATTAGATTACAAAACAAAGAAAACAAAGTGCATATTTGTTTCCGCAATGATCCACGCATTACCCGCCTGGGAAAAAACATTTATTTTATAATTTTGGCCTATTTATTATAAGCTTCTAAGTAAAAGGTTAGAAAAACATTCAAAATTGCCTGGAGTTATGCTAAAAATAACAACTAAACACAGCATTCTATTTATTAGGAAGACAATTATTTGATATTTTCACAATATTCATTCACAAAAGTTTGTATATGTATGTTTGATGTCGTGCTCTGTCGAAACAGTTGAAATGGAACATGCCCACAGTGTAATTTGAATACCTTCTTTATGTAAATACAACAACATGCTACAGATTTGTTTTGTTTTTTTTTTTGTTAAAATGCAGACTAAGATTTTCCTTCTCAGATTTCACTGTACCAATCACAGTGTATAAGGCAAAAAAAATGATAGCAATAAACACTCAGCATCAGACTCTAAAACTGTCTGTTATGTCTGTGTTTATCCAGTAGATCATGCACTAAACAATGGTTTTCTATTTCAGTTTAAAATAAAGTAATAAAAAATATAAAACCATGCATTGCTGTCTATCAGATATCTTCAACAAGTTACCAAATGGATGTAAAATCAAAATTATTCATTTCTGCCTGGCACTAGTATATTCCTTCACGATACTAAGCCATAGAAAGATTATATTTGTAATGCCTGCACATTTTTACATTAGATAAGAAATTGAGAAACTTCTTTAGGCTCAAGTAGTTTTTCCTCATAAAAAGGATATCAAAATTGTGTCAGCATTTACACATCAAATTATGATACATCTGAGTAGCCCAGAATGTCCTGAAAACAAAACCATACAACACACGTGGCAAACTCATGTACATACAATGTAACAAGCCTAACATGAAAGGGACAGAAAAACACAGCACTCTGACTGGGTGTGAATTGTTCTGCTTCCAAGCTGAAATGCAACCAATAAAGTGTCTTATTTGAAAAAATGTTACATTCGTAGAGAAGCATTTATATTGAATTTTTAAGAAAAAAATGTCCACAAAATTACACTAATTTTAGGCTATACTACCTAGCCCCAAGATGGTACCTATGTTCCACATTTTGTGGTGTGTTATGTGTACTCAAACATTAGTCTGTTTCTGTTCTTGATTTGGTTGCCCTGTCTTGGTCTTGGTCTTGGTCTTGGTCTTGTCTCAGTCTCGCCCTGCCTTAATCTTGGTCTTGTCTCGGTCTTCAATACACTCTGTCTTGGTCATAGTTTAGGTGGTCTTGACTACATCACTAATTCACACTGCATGACTTTTGAAGTTGTCAGGTTGTAGTATTGTTCACTCTACATGACTTGTCATCTTGTAATTGTAAGTCATTGCGGTTTACACGCTACAGTGACAGGGACACACTGCAAAATCTTTCACCATGAGGAGTCGCCAACAAGTCCGTCTGGTCACCAAATTGCGATTTGTCATAAAAACACACGAGTGAATGACACAAATCACAATTCTAGTGTCAACATGCCACAAACTGTTAACACAAACACTTTAACCAAATGACAACACATATGCTTGACATTTAATGTGTGGAAAATTAGCCCTTGTATGTATAGAATTTTCAGGAAAGAGTACAGTATAACATACCATGGGTCTTTAGCGGCCCAGCATGTTAAATATATATTCAATATCACCTGTCACTCTGTCAGGTCATGTCTTTCAACAGTTAACACATAGTGATTGAGTGCCAATTTACCAGCGCCAATCAAACAGTGATCTGCCTTCCATCTGTAGGTAACCTCCAAAAACTGTCAGTGAGTGGAAAATTGGGCATAAAATTGTGTAGTGTGAACTTTGCCTAAACTTCAGCAGTTGACATAAATTTAGATAGCTGCTAATTAGCACAGTATAACAGCAACACTGAACAGGGTCACTTAGGTTTGTGTTATAGCCATTAGGTGAGTTAAAACTGTTGTTATTTCACACAGCGACCAGTTATCAACGTTGCCTACAAACTTCCAAAGTGAACAGGATGACAGCCCTGTTACAGATCCCAGGGGCCTGTATAATGATGCAGGATTTCTTGTCTAGCCATATGACTTACCAGACTTAAGATTTTGGTCTCAATATAAGTGAACAAAAATAAAGTCCATTTCAACTGACATATCTTGAATCCAACAAGATATCTGGCTAAGCCCTTTCTCAACGAGAGGGAGGAACACCTACCTCCTTTATTGGAAGTTATAGTGGGTGTGAGAGTAGTGTAAATGACCCACTTTGAAACCACAAGTTGGTGAGTCTAGGTGAACTTCCAAATAATGATTGCTTGGTCTGCCGCAGACAAAGACATATTGTAACATTTGATAGACAAGGAGGCTCACTTAAGAGGAAAACAACACACTTTTATTAAGCCTTTAAAAGGACTAACACAGCAATTAAACAACCACCAAACCACACGTAATGGGGAAAAAAAGTAGGTTGGATACTGGACAATAAAGCCAGCACATGGTGGGTAATTTACACAGCAGCTAAAGACGTGAGGATCGGACAGAATTAACATATAACAACATGGGCAAAGACACACGGCAATAGGAAATAAAACACATTTATTTACAATAACACACAGAGGCTATTCCTAATAAGTACCAGCATGCTTAGCACACTTACTGGGCTCCGTCATGCAGAGCCGTCTCCTTGGCACTACACTGCCCCCCCCCACAGGTCTCCCATCATAACCAATACTCTGCCATATCTTCCAACAAGGTGCAAAAGACTGGTGGCAGCCACCAGTACTCCTTCTCAAGAGACAGTGGATGCGCTGAGAAGCTGGGAACCTCTGGCAGAGCCGGGCTGCTAGTGAGCACTGGCCAGCCAGCAGGCCCTGGAGATGCCTTTCTTTTTCCATGGCTATTTCTTTTGCTGTTCACCCTGCTCGGTAACTGTTGGCCTCACACAGCTACTCCCACTCTGCTAGCTGCTCCTACAGCTTCTCCGGGTTGCACTAGCCCTGCTCCAGGGACTCGTGCCGCCGCTGCTGGTTCCGCTCATACCTGTTCCCACTGCTCTGCCAGTTCGCTGCACTTTTGGACCAGCTGGGTCACGTCTCTGTGACACGCCTCTTCGTAGCTGGGCAGCGCTGCCTTGCAGCCGAGTAACGCTTCCTACGCTGTCTTGGCTGGATGCTTTTGCCGGTCGCACTCACACTCCCAGCTGGCCAGGTCTTGGAGCAGCCGCTCCTGATCCTGCAGGCTCATTGAGCTTGCGGCACTCCTAGGGCATACGAGCCACCAGAGAACAGCGTGCCCCTGCTTCTCCCATACCGCCACTTTATAGCTGCCTGCAGGTCTACCAGTCTGGAATGGGCTGCCAGAATGAATTTAGTTACACAGATGGTCGATGTGTTATAAATAAAACCACCTGGATGGACCCATCTCCTTTCGAGGCTAAGCTTTAGTTACCCTAGATCATCTAGCTCTCTGTTGCTGTGTTAATAATGAGAACCTAGTAGTACAACACTAGAAACAAACAAAAAAATCAGCCCTAGTGTCCCGTCCGAAACTTACATTTTATAGACTGTTGGTAGCTTTTGGTTGTCTCAGGCTACCCAGTGGAAGCATCACTCCTTCTCATTCATCATCTTAACAGCTCCCTTCGCCACAGAGTTACCACCTGACAAACACCCATTACCTTCTGGCCACAACTCTGTGCAGTTACTGCAATGAACAGACTCAGGGTCCCCAAGTAACTCAGCACTCAAAAGAAATTTTTCCAGAGGTTTGTGTTAAATTAATTTCAGCCAGAGATTCCCAGCAAATCAGGACTGCTCATCTGGGTCATCCAGGTTCATCTGTCTTCCTCCCCATGCACCAAATCCAACTCATTAAGCACTGATCAGTTGATAGCTCTGCCCCTCTCTTCTCCCAAAACACATAGCCTCAAGACAGAAGATACAACTATCACTGGCTTTTGATCTAGCACCAAGTACACTTACTGTATGAACATCCTTGTGTTTGAACATGTTTCTTATGGACGATCCCTATGGCTTTCAAAGAAATCGAGTAATGATTCACCACACAGATTTAGACCCATGTGACTATTCTTCCAAATCCCACCCTTCCAGGTATGTCCATTATTCCCTATGTGACCATTCAAGTCTCCCAGAAGGACCACAGAGGTTGTAGGCAATACCCCTTCAAACATCTCACACACTTTCTCTCAGAAGGCTGGAGTTGTCTTCTCCGCAACTCACAGTCACATACAGGCAACCCTCTTTTCCTCTGGGAAAAAATCCAGCAGCATGGCCTGGAACTTCTGAGAATCCCCACATCCACCTCAGGTCTTTCACCACAGACTAGGAGGGACTTGACAACCAATCAGGAGGTCTGCTCCCGGAGGCCATGTTGGGAGTGAAGGCCGAGACTATCAGGCCAGTATCTCCTACAGTAGCTTGGGCCAGTGTCCATTCCCAAGGTCTCATCCTTCCCGGCCATCCCAAAAGCACTGCTCCTGACTCCCATGTATCATGTAGCCATAGCAGACTGAGTTCAGCTGGGTTACATGGATGGTCCAGTCGCTAGGCACCAGCTGGTGAATATCATCCCCAAGCTAACCCCCAATCATACACATTTTTAATTTCTTAAATTAGAAGCTGTAGTAAATAATAATGCAGTTATATACTGGTTACAAGGGACAAAAATACATCGGTTAAGTGAGAGCAGCTAAGATCACAACGGCAAAACAAGCCTGAGGGTTAGGGGCTACATGAGGTACAAATGGGTCTTGAAGCATTTCTTGTCTGAGAGGGATTATGATGAATTACTGTAGATGGGGGGGCTCATTCCACCATTTAGAACCACACACAATAAAAGTCTAAGGTGAGATTTCTCATGTGGTCAAGGGATTTCCAGGTGACATTGGTTTGCTGACCGAAGAAGGACGAGACAGATCTTGATGAGCATCTCAGGAGCATTACAAAGTGGGCATCGCTATAACAGTATTAAGGTTATACTTCAAAAGAAATTGACAGAATCTAAAACATTTTCTTTTGGCGAAACGATGTCATATAATCGCTGCGGTAATCCCTGTTTTGGCCACTGTCAGAGTAGGGCCCCCCTGATCCCACCCACTATCCATGATTGACTGACATAAATGTGATACCGCCACCACACTTTAAAATATTCTAAATGAATATGTGTGTTTGCATATTTCTGTTTACAGTAAATGTCTTAACCATGTAATATTTGCCTTGGCATGAATGTGTTTTTGTTTTTTTGGCTTCCCTGTCTGTGCCAGTGCTAGTATATAACTAATACTGACTGTTAATAAAGAGTAACTTCCATTTTAAAGAAGTCTCCATCTCCTTTATTAAAATGACTCATGCACTCTCCTTAAAACAAACGTTTTGCCCTCTGTATGTGGGTCTGCTACATCGAAAACATTGTGTCTTCTAGGGTTGTGGCATAATATAGAACAACCAGGGTGGCAGCATCATTTTAAGTATGTCAAAGATTATTCTCACTAAATGATTTCATTTGGTCTGGCTTTCGTTTGAAGTGTATGGACAGCTTTACCCTTGACATTACTGTGAAAAAACAGTATAATATATATCCATCCATCCACCTTTTGTATCCTCTTGTCCTATGCAGGATCACGGGAGTCTGGGAGCCTATCACAGAAATTATGGGTGCAAGACAGGGAATAACCCAGGATGGGGCACCATCACATCACAGGTCACTCATACCAGTGACACACATCCACACCTATGGACAATCTGACAATTCCAAAGTGGTTTTTGGACTTTTGAGGAATACCGGAGAACCCAGATATATGTAAGTGTATATGTTGAGTAGAAGGTGCAGTGTAGAAGGGGTTTACAACTGTTTTCTGATACCCTAACCCCAACCCTAACCCCCCTACTTGATATTGCCTCTCCAACCCGACACTCGGCTCCTGGCTGCAGTGAAATATATGTACTTGGAGCTGGTGATGTCATCACCGTCTGATTGGTAGAAATGCACAATGATTCCCAGAGACTTGCCAGCAAAAATTAGTTACACAGTAAATAATAATAACTGCACACAGAAAATCATGAAGCACACCATGTGAACAATAAATAAGCATCTCTTTGGTTTTATGTCACTGTCGCTCTCCCAACTGTGGATATGGATCTAGAGGAGGGACACATACAGCATCAATGTATGCATTATAGGAAATCCATCTATCTACATTTGATTCCTGGTATCCTGGATAAACCTTGTGACCTGAACTCTGTAAATTGTAAACAAAAACATCAGAAACATTAAAATGTTCATGAACAAAAATAGATATTAACAGCTGTCATCTCAACTACTGAAAATTATTTAATCTATTTTTGCTGTTTAGTGACCCCAATCCATTATTGTCTGACATAAATGTGATACCGCCACCACACTTTAAAATATTCTAAATGAATATGTGTGTTTGCATATTTCTGTTTACAGTAAATGTCTTAACCATGTAATATTTGCCTTGGCATGAATGTGTTTTTGTTTTTTTGGCTTCCCTGTCTGTGCCAGTGCTAGTATATAAGTGACTGCTAGTATATAAGTGACAGTGACTGTCTGTTCTATTCATAGGGATCTCTTATGTATGCTGGCTTTTGTTTCATACAAATTAATTAGATCTCTTCTGGAGGTTGATTGAATTCAGACTATTTGTTAACATTTCTGAATTATTTATGAGAAAAGGATACCAGTCTTGCCAAGATCAGCGTTAATAATATGAAATAATAGACTATATATTGAGTTGCGTTTCATTTGGTGAAGGATCTTGGACATTAAACAAAAACATACCTGTACCAGGACCTGCAGTCTAGGTAAAACCTAATGGGTCATTCTCGTCGGAGTGATATACGAGCAGCCCATCAATACGAAAAAACCAAGCTGCTGATGGGGAAAAACAGCACATGCAGATGGTACCCAGCTGGTTGGGATACACATTCAGAAGCCCATCCAGTCGTCTCACCGAGTTAAATTACACTTTCCCGGAGGGTGGGGGTTATTTGACAAAGAACGCAAGGGCGTTAAACGGTAGTTTTGCTTCCATTTGAAATCTGAAACATTAATACATCCCAACATACATAAGGATTTACCAGTGCACTATTTGCTTTCTTTTTAATATGCAAGCAATATGTTGCTGATTTTATAACTGTTTCTAATATGGTACGCCTACTTTATTTTACTCTCCTTGATCCAGCATCCATCTCCTAGATTTCAGTTTACTTCCTACCGACCCTGATTCAGCAGGTTCCGTGCGTTTCCAGACAGTCGTCCAAATAGACCTTTCCCCTCACCATTATGTGAGTAATCCTGGTTTAATCCGAAAAGGAAGACACGGGTCACCTTCGAAATGCTCGGTGTACAAGCGCACTCCTTCCAGCATAAGGGTCTCGGTGAAGCTCCACAAACCAGCAACAACCCCCATACAACTCGGCACGGTACGAAGCTTCACCGTGACGCCCACCAAACCCTTCAGACGGCCCATCAGCCTTCCATCGTCACCCCTCCTGCATGATTTGAAACGTCATCGTGAAACTGTGCACAATCCACACCCCCATCACCCCTCCCTCGTCCGATTCCCCCAGCACGGAGCGCAGACTGCCTGACCGACGCCTATTCACGGCTGGAGGCTCGGTCTGCTCTGCGCCGTTCCCGGGCTGCTGGAAGTGTCAAGAGCTTTAAAGGCGAGAGAGGAGTCCGATCGTGCGGTAAAGGAAAAAACGAAAAACATAACAGACGCTCGACGATTTTTACCTGGTTTCAAGACACTTTATTATCTTAAATAAATAATAATGCGGAAGAGTCGGAGAGGTCGGGATACAGTGTGACTGGGACGTGGATCCGCCAGGTTCCTCCTGCGTGACGCCATTGATTACCCGCTACGCCGTTACTCTTTTTTTTTACCTACCGCTGCTACATTAACTGTTACCTGTTAGATTTGCAGTCAACTTTTTCAGTCTCAGAAAAGATCGGAACATCCATCTGAAGTGAGTAACCGTTATGTGCGTCTTTGCAGCCCCTCCGCGCATTGCTTTTTTATCAAACTGCATAATAAACGTTTTCATCGGTACGGAGCGGGCCTGGTAGCGGAGTAAGCGACGGTTCCGCGGAAGCAGCACTGCGCTTGCGACTCGTCTGGCCCGCATGCAACAGATGTCCGCGTGTCGGCCGAGGACTGGAGCCGCCGCCGCCGTCGTTTATTCCTTTCGGTGCATAGAGACCCCGTTTAACTGGGAGACGCGGAAACTCGGTTGAACCAGCCCAGGTTTATTCGACGGCCGTTTCCGCATCCCCAGCTGCACTATTTGGGGTGCAGAGTGTCTGCGTGCTGTTTGTGAAGTGTAACGGGGGCAGGGGTTGTGTTGACCCAGACAGCCTTCTGTGGGATATGGGGGCGTTGAGTGTGTTTGGGGGGGGGATCACGTGTGTCTCTTCCTTTGAGTGAGTGACGCCGCACAGCACGTGGATCAAATTGGGATGCGGGGTCTTCTGGAAACGTTTGGGGGTGGTTATTGGGACTGCAATGACCACAGTGCTGATTTACCTCATCTATAACGATAGCTTGCTGCATGGTTGTTTAGAAAGCCACAACTGCTGTAAACAGAAATGCCTTCCTGAGTTGGAACAACGTGCGTTTGTATTCCCCTGGAAGGAAGAAAAGTGTTTTTTTTTTTTATGTGCACATACAAGGCGGGGACAAATATGATTTGTGTAAACCCATCATATTCTGGATCAGTTCTAGTACTGGTGTTGCTTAGTGCATTTAGCTGGTTTTTCCAGATATTTTCAAGGTCACTGTTGTTGGAGCCCTTTTGGGATTTGAGCCAGGAATGCTCAAGTGATCTGCGTGATCCTTCCATACCTGCTCCTGTACGTGTGGGATATTGCCTCAGGTGAAGGCGGTGCCTGTCTCTATCCAGTATTGTTGGCAAAATGGTGGAAGCTCTTTTGGTATAAATCATTAGTGTGACTATACACTCTGAGGCATTTTTCTAAAAACAGATCTCTTAGAATTCATTACCTGCAACGGATATTATGAAGTCAGGCATGACTCTGGTTACAGTAATGACCCCCGCCATTTGGAGAACAAGCTGCTTATTCAGTTAAAGGCTTCTCACTCCTCTTTTGTCCTTATTGTACATGGTCTTTTCTTTCAAAACCAGTTTCTTTTAATTATCCCGCAAGAAAAGTGTTTCATTGTGTCTTTCATTCAGTGAGCTGGGAGTGTTTCTTCTCTGCGGTGAGGGTGATCTCCCTCCTTAATGGGTGGTGTGATGCACAGAAATGTCTTCTGGTGCCCGACACTGTCCTTCTGCGGCTACGGTTACACAGATTGTGGCCAAGCCAAGGCACACCCAGGTGTTCGTACCATAAAGGGCTCGTGGGTGTGTTGGCAAGAAAGTGACACTGCTGCTGTGACGTCTGCATAGGCTTAGGGCCACCACCCTCCCCGGCCTGCCTCTGGACATTAGGTGCCTTGCGCTCGTGTCTGGCTCTTGCCTGTCAGTCATAAGTTCTTAATTCCAAGTTGTCTAACTAGCTGCTTGTTTATGTAATCGGTTAAAATTGAAAGTTCCAAAAATGGATGCTTTATACTCACTTCTGTAAACAACCCTTTCCATCTTCTCATCTATTGAAGGCTTGTCTTTGTGCAGTGGGGCGGATTAGGAGATGTTGAGTGTTGCCTCGCTGAAGTTCGCATTCGCTGTTTGTCATGACAGTTTAAAGTATTTCGGATATACAGCCCAGCTGGGGGTAGGTACTTCCCGGGTAAGGCAGCTCTTCTCTTTTCCTAAGTTGAGCCCCCTCCCCCCCAGTTTGTAACTGTGAGAGCCGTCCTTGCTGGAAGGTTTTGTGAAGCCCTGTGGGTCAGGATCATAGCTCATACATGTATTTATTCATGAGGTCCTCAGCTGTAGGAATGTCCTCACAGAATAAAAGTCATACTTTATTCATATCCATAAGGAAATCTTCTCACGTTTTCCATCTCGCGCATAAGACACAAAAAGGTGAGAACAAGCTTGGAGGTCAGCGCCGGGTCAGCAGCATACAGTGGTCTGGGAGCCATTGGGGCCTTGTTCAGTGGCACGACAGTGGCATCGGGTTGCTGGCCCTGGGATTTGAACCAACGACTTTCCAATCACGGGCACGGAGACCTGTCCCACTGAGCCACACACTGCCCCTCACACATACCCAAGATGAGACCGCACTGTTGCCCAGGCCTGTGGCTGCAGTAAGCTGCAAAATATTGCATGTCTGTTTTTTTTTTAATTGAATTACATGGCATTAAGCCAGATAATGGAAAATTTAAACAAACACTGCTAGCATCAGTTTCTATTTTTAAGTTGGGTAGGGTAGTTCCCACTCAAACTAACCCCAAAAAGTTGAGTCCTAGAATATTGTAAAGTTTGCACGTGCAAACTGGAAAAAATAAGGCCCTTTCCTATTGCAGGAACTTCTTTTGGAACCTATTGTGCCAAGTTATAGTTCCTGGGAGGCTCTTTTTTCCGCGATTTGGGGAAATCTCTATTAGTGTTTTTTTTTCTGACAGACATTGAAATTTGATTTGTTCTGGGTCAGATGTGCTGTATATAATGCAGCCTTTGTGAATTTGCTAATTGCGCTGTTTCAAATCACAATTGCGTGTGCTTTGTCAGTGGGATTTTCTACTAAATGCTACTTCCACCTGTCGAAACTTTGTTTTTACAAAGATTGCAAATTGCCGTGCTACTAGTTGCTGTTAAGTATTTAGTATGATACTTCTGAGTATCTAGTACTGATAGTATCTGATACTTCCAGATTGTCACCGCCTTATCTGATGTTCTTGCGCTTCTCCCTAGTCTGCGAAGGGTATGCGCATGACGTCACTGCAGGCAGAAGTCACTGCACTCACACCCACTAAGTGTCAGCTTAAGCGTTCGGCTTAAATGCCGCAAAAAAATTAGAAAGAACTGTTGTATGATTGATTGTAAAAGTAGATCCTATTTCCTGTTTAATCTATCTTTTTAGAAACTTCCAAAAACTGATACTGATCCATTTACCAGATAGGTGCATCTCGAGTTTATGGTATTAAACTTGCTACACTGGGTTCAATTTGGAAGGTCCGCAGAAGTGCAAGGAAAAGAGAGAGAAGTAGTGGAACAAAATGGAGCATATGGAATTTTATTTGTATTTCGATTACAGTGAATGCATTAAGGAATACTTTAAGCAATATTTCTGTGTCAAAAAAATTCAGTCTCTGCAATTCAACATAAACATGCTCTAGCTTTCATTTCATTTTTTATAGAGCCTCTAAAGCAGCAGTGGCCGATCTTATCAGCAAAGGGCCGGTGTGTGTGCAGGTTTTTGGGAAAACCTGTAGGTCAGCTGTTCAAACCCAGGTGTAAGGACTCTTCAGCCAATTCATAGTTCAGAGGTCATTAGCGATCTAATTAGGGAGTTGCAACAAAAACCCGCATACACACACCGGTCCTTTGCGGATAAGATTGGCCACCCCTTCTCTAAAGGGACACGGTTGGAAAATATTATTATTATTATTGCCATTATTGTTATTCATTAGTTTTGCGTTTCCTAGTGGAATGTTTGCTGTGTCTACTGTGAGCAATTAGCAAAAACATTTGTGTGGGAATGCAAAAGTTTTGCGTGGAACTAAATATGTTTCTAAATATGTTTGAACCCTGTCCCTTTAGGGGTTCTGTAAAATTCTGACCAATGCTAAAATGTTTTTGTGTAATATTGCTGTTACAAAGCAGAGGGGGAGTGATGGCTGTGAAAGTTGCCAGTAGGGTTGCATAATTCCACTTTGTGATATAATCGCAATATATAATGATGCATGTGTAATAGTCACCAGGGCTTTTGGTGACGGGCGAAACATTGTCCGGATACCGGCTTTTTAGTACGTTTACTAACGCCCGCAATTTGTTATTCTAAAATTCTAATTCTAATTTCATAGTATGTTTATTAAACGTGTGGGGCTTTAAACTTTATAGTACCTCCACAACGCCGCCATCTTCATCTTGTTTGTCCATGATAACTCCTCTTTCAAAAGATGTCATGGCTGCTGAGATGTCCCTTTCATCACCGCCACTTCAATGATATGATACAGCAAAACTGTTGTGTGTGGCATGTGCCACTAATCTAATTTAATAAACACAAGGATATAAATTACTAACTTATTTTACGCATACTGCTTACCAAATTATAGGCACAAGTTAGTATCCATGTACTGCAGAAAGGCTGGCGTCCAGACAAAAGGTTCGCCCATCGTCTAAAGTCCTGTTGATTATTGTGTATGCGGCATATAATCATGAGTACATCGCAATGTGATATCATGCAACCCTACCTACCAAGTCTAATTAGCTGAATCATATTACAACTTTTTTTTTTTTCGATGGAAAAAGAAAGATTGACCTGCTGGCCAGATTTAATAATGAATTATAAATGCACTTTGGACCATATAAAACTGTACCTGGACATGTAGTCTGAGATCTCTTCTAAGTCCAGTTGTCATCCATCACATATTGAAAAGTAAAAGGCTGTGTCCTGTTTCGTTTTGTCTCCTATACTCTGACTCCCACTCCACCCCAATAACTAACAACTAAGAAAATAACGTGTTCATTGGGGTGACAGTGTGGCTTCATATAAAATTATATGTTAAGCTTAACCTGCATACAGGCTTTTTGCATCTTCCATGCTTATATAGCATAAAGCAGGGCTACTCAACTCACGGTCCTCGAGGTCCGAGCACTGCTGGTTTTCCAGCCTTCCTTTACCTGTGAG
>JAODKE010013445.1:0-22837 GCA_026779605.1 Mormyrus hasselquistii
GGGTGCGGCGTCTTCCCAAGTAGGGAGCAGGGAGCAGGCTCCCAAGAAGAGCGTAGAAGGTGCCTCTTCCACTCCCCTGTGCTTCTTCTTGGTCTCGGCGGCGGAATCCGGAGCCGCCACGAAAGCGTCGCCTAGGTACCAGGCGACGCCTGCGTCGTGCTGCTCCCTGATCCTCCCTTGCAGGCGCTGGAGGATCTTACCCGCCCTGGTAAGCGGATACTCCTGTCCGGGAGGGCGCTCCCTTTCCAGGAGGTCCGCGCCCCGATTCGCCAACTCCAGGGCGCCTGGGTCTTCCATAACCTCAGGCTGAAGGCTCCAATACACAAATTCTTGCAGCAGTCCGAGCCGGCGATGCAAGGAAAGGAGAGGAGCCAGGAGGACGAGGAAACGGGGGTTTAATCAAAAGGCACGACACGCTGACATATCGACACACAACAATGACCAACCTCGGACTAGGGGAGATGTGGACTCTTATACACCACTAACTGGGGATTAACAGGACACAGGCGAAAACAATCGGGGAAATACACGTGGGGAATGAGGGGGCGTGGCACACGGGAGGCTTGGACGGAGCGGATCATGACAGTGAACATACTGAAAACTTATTTGTTAGCAACAAATACCGAGTCTATTTTAAGTAAATATTGAGTAACATGCAAATGTAGAAAATCGCAGTGTGTATGGAAGCAGCATTGTTGATGAACCACATCTGCCCAATGACGATGAAAATCCTTGGTATTTGTCCCAGCATTTTTCTCTCGACTTGTGAACACGTGCACAGACATGATACCTGAGCCCTGTCCAAAGGCTGACATGCCTTTTAATCTCCCCATGTTTCCCTTGTTCTGACATTCCTCTCTATTTGCATACCCACTCACACCCCCGTGACATGGTCCTGTTCACCCTCCCCACCAAAAGTAACAGGAAAGATATAACTCTTTAAAAGATTTCACCGTCACTAATACGATGCAGTGGTACATTAAGCAAACCCATAATATCAAGGTGATCTGACAGCAGGAATGTATCATGTTAAATTAGAATTAAAAAAGCCACAGGATTACACTAGTTTGTGCAAAATGTTGGAATTACTGTCAGAGTCTAATCCACAGATGTCTCCTGTCAACCAAGACAAATAAATCAATATAAGCTGCATTATAGCAACACTTTCAGAAAAAAGGGCACAGCCTAGCTAAAGTTTTGTTCTGCAAGGTACAAATGACATTAATGTTCCTGCAATGGTACAAAAATATTCCTCAGAGTCCAATTCACTACCAAAAATACAATAAAAGGTACATTTATTTGCAGCTATGGTAAAATTGGCAGACTCTTGAGGGTACAGCCCCAGTGACAAATAGTTATACCCTCAAAGGTACAAATTGGTACTTTTTTTCTGACAGTAAAGATACTACGAAGAAATACTGAAGCTGTTTTGAGCCATAAGGGGGAACATTGTTTTGCTCCTCAAGTGACATCAACACAAACGAAAAACTTTCATTCCACTGATTAAGTGCATTTCCTGATTAGGTAGAAGAACCTTGAGGTCTTACAAACACCTATGAACCCACAGTTAAATCAAGTTAGAAAAATCAGCATCTGGGGAGGTAGGGGGGACGGGCACAGCCTCTGAGTCACTGAAGGCTTAGTGAAAGTAAGATAAAAATCATATCCTCCTAGTTAGAACTATTTTAATAAGTTTCCATTTGCAACTGGAATCCATCTGGGTCTTTGCATCTGTCAGACAAAAGTTTACATATAGACGATATCGCAGATATATGAGTTTTCACATTGTGTCCGTTCTTTCCCCCATAGGGACACTATAAGCAAATAATGTCAGCTGATATACAAAAGGAACGCTAGAGAGAAAAGATGTGAGAAATTACATATAGAGTATGTCGGTGGAAGATGCTGATCCCAGAAATGGGGCACAGGGCTAGTCGGATGACAGCTAATTACCAGATTTCATTAGTGCTGCAAAATGATCAGGAACTGAAGCTGTCAAGCTGATGCACAGCATACAAACAGACCCTCACTGAGGGCACGGCTTGGGAAACGGACTCTCTGCTCTCTTTCAACCACATGCCATATAGCCCCCCTATTCAAATCAGGCACTCGATTCCAAAACCAGGCCTTGTTTTCAAGTCTCCCAGGTAATAAGCTTAATAATTTCTGGCTCTTAATTGGCCAGAGGCTTCACAACTGGCTCTCAGGCACACCATCAACAAGATCTCCTTCAACAAACTCCAGCTCAAATCAATGGGCACATTTATTTACAAAGTGTCCACAAATGCGCCTATTTATATGTCATTACATATATTCATGGTTATTTCTTCCTATGCCTGTCATAAGTCTGAATAGAACACGGTCTATTTGTTATCTGTACACAGCCAAAAGACAAGATTGTGCTGGTTTCTGTTGACAGCCAGCTGTCTTCCCAGTCTTTTTGGATCCTTAATAAGAAGCCGTGGAAAGAATTACTGTTGATTATCTTAGCCCTGCAGTCAGCAGAGGAGCTCCGCTCAACAGCTGACAAGCTGAACAGCATTCGATGGCTGACAATATGCTGCGATTACACGCCTCTTGCAGAGAAGTGACTCTCTTCATCAGCAGCCCTGACTGCATTGCAGATTAATGTCTGCGTGCAGCTGCATGCTAACCGGGTAACACTACTGTAAACTTCATGCTCCATCTAACAGATGTTCTGTCATGTGAGATAGAAAACTTCACCGCTTGCTAAAAGTAATTATAAGGAGAAGGAACTCTGGAAGAGCACATGAGATACCTTTCAAGCACTTGCTAATCATTACTTATCTCTGGATGGCTCAACCTAATATGAAAATAATCCTGTGGACTAAGCATAAGGTCACGTTAATTTATTCGATGCTGAAGTGCTGATGCCGAATGATCTCCATGTTTCTCCACAATTAAAATAACAGCCTGATCTTCATCCCTGTCTTAATGGGGCTACAAGACAGAAAAGCTCTTGATAAGTGCAGCAACCTTCGTTTGAAGCACGTAATTTGCTTTCTTAAACAGATTACAATGGTCAGCTCATCACATCCTCCGTGGTTCATTTGCTGCATTATCTCATCTAGAGCAAACTCTGCGAGAAATTCGACAGCGATTCATTGTTTTAACAGTGGGTCAGCCGGCTTCACGTTTAATTAATCTGCATTGTCATCTTAATGGCCAGTATCACGAAAGGGAGGATGCCACAGATAAATCACCAGAGCAACGCCATGGGGTGTGAAGGACAGGGGACCAGTAAAAGTGACATCAGAATATAGGTGTCACACATCTGACTTTCACATTGATAATCTTTTAGCATAATAGCTATTGGTATAATAAATCCTGAAATATCATGAAGAAATCCACGATAAAAAAATTAATAGATGTGCAGTTGATGTTGAGAACATAAGTATCACCAGCCTACATATGAAGCAACGCTAACATTGACATTTTATTCATACTTGTGAAATGTGTGTAAACTTTGATCGGACCAAAATGCTGCAAATCATGCACGTCAGGGGGGTGGGGGGGATGTTGTCCCTTTTGGCTGAACTATTAAAAGTGCCTTTTTGTGATTCTTACTTTTGATGGTCAGCAACCACACCTTAGCAATAATCCTCCTGTCCCTCAGAAACTCTCTGCACGGCCCTGGGGCTAATTCCCCCCTGAGTCATTCTGACATTCTGGTTTAATCTGGAGGGGGCTGGACCAATGAACGTGTCCCTTAAATAAAATAAATAAAAGCCCTTGCTATTAAGTCCAGTCATAGTTAAGGTCTCTCATCTACAAAATATAACAGAGGTTATAACAGAGTACAGTTTTTACGTATTTACATCCGGTTTCATGGAATTATTTGCCTGCGTACATCCAGGATTCATACATCCATTCTATGTACAGGTCTGGAGTAAAGGATCTGCTTATTCAGTCTGTTTTTGAGCCAGAATCCTCACAGTACATTCGACCGGCAATATACACTCTACTGTCCATCTTCAATATTTTTCATCATTCTAACAGAGTCAATTTAACCGGGGCTTTCATATATCATGCCTGGTTAAGTCTACACCGGTATAACTATCAGTACAGCACATGCCCCATTTTTTCAGCTCTCATTACTCTACTTCCACCTAATCTGGGTTCCTTGCTTTCAGATCATCATCTGGACCCAGAGAGCTGGCCTGCAGCAGTGAGCAGCGAATCCATGTGTGGAACGGTTATACTGATGCAATTGATTGCTTCGGCTTTCTGTCATAGTAAGATCACTGTACCCTGGGTGCTCTCCGCCATCATCAATACATTGTCTCACACAAGACAAAACATGGAGTGAGACAGAGGAATATCCTATACAGGATGCTAGTCCATCACAAGGGACACATAATAATAAAAATAATAATAATAATAATAATACATTTTAAAGTGCTATTAAAACAAATCTCAGTATTATGAGCAATTTATAGAAATGTCTTTGCATTTCTCTGGACTACAGCAGCAAACTAGCATTCCCAGAGGAATCCTGCACAGATGCACAGAGAAATTAAATCTTCAGTCCTGGAGGTGTGAGTCAACAGTGCTACTCAGAGAATCACCAAGGCACCCAGGAGTACTACGTACCCACCTTCTTTGAAGGTTTCAGGGAGTAATGTTCAGTTGTCCAAACATTAGCAGGATTCTATGATTTCCCCCCCCCATTCATTTCTTTTGGGAAATTGTCTTAGAGGAGATTGAAGGTGAAAATCAAGTAACACACACATGCTTTCACTTTATCTCTACCCATTTCCCTAGTTATTCTTTGGCTAAATTTTTATTCTCTCATCAGTAAACATGCCTAATGTCCTGCATCCAGCTGTAGCCCGTCTGCATCCGGATCCCCTTTCTAGTGTGAGTGTGTGTCTGTGTGGTGTTTGTATGTGTGTATGTGTGTGTGTGGTGTTTGCATGTGTGTGCGTCTATGTGGTGTTTGCATGTGTGTGTGTGTGCGTGTGTGTGGTGTTTGCATGTGTGTGTGTGTGCGTGTGTGTGGTGTTTGCATATGTGTATGTGTGTGTCTGTGTGGTGTTTGTATATGTGCGTCTACGTTGTGTTTGCATGTGTGTGTGTATCTGTGGCATTTGCATGTGTGTGTGTGTGTGTGTGTCTGTGTAGTGTTTGTATGTGTGTGTCTGTGTAGTGTTTGTATGTGTGTGTCTGTGTGTGTGTATCTGTGTGGTCTTTGCGTGCGTGTGTGTGTGTGTGTGTGTACACATCTGTATGATGTTTGTATGTGTGTGTCTATGTGGTGTTTGTGTAGGTTATGTGATAAAAACCTGTTATTTTGCCATTGTGGGGACATTTTTTTCCCATGTGAAGCAAATAATAAAATAAAAAAAACTGCATGTCAAGGTCTGGGATATATTAAGCATAAATTCTGTACTTGTAGTCGCATGTTGAATGCAGCACTCCAGAAGCCTGGCCGTTTCAGAGATGCTCTGACCCAGTCGCCTGGCCATAATGATCTGGCCCTTGTCAATGTCACTCAGATCTTTATCCCTACCAATTTCTGCTGCACTGAACATGTCATATATGACTGTTGAATGTTAATTTACCATCTAATACAGACATGTTTGTACTATAATTGTATCTTTCTGGGGACATTTATTTCTCTGGGGAAAACTCTAATCCCAACATGATGACCTTAACCCCTACCCAGCCCTAAAGTTACCCATACTGTAAGTAAGCAAACAAAATAATTCACCAACTTTTGAGGGGACAGGAAAATGGTAATATAATCACAATGTACTATAAATCTAAACCACACACACACACACACACCCAGTCGTGTAATCATATCAATAGTTATAGTACACTGGAGGTGCAATGCAGCTTGGTTATTTGTTACATAATCACTGTTTAATGCATAGCTAGGTGAGACCAATTTGATGCATGTTTAATTCCTCATTTTTTATCAAAAATATGATTATCCTAAAAAAAATCAAAACGTTTTTAATACAACCCCTATCCAAAAGTTTTTTAAATAATCTTGAGGCATTTCATCCATTTTTATGCCATTTTCATGTTAGGGGAATGTATAATGTATTCATTGTACTGTCACAGTTCATTACAGCCATTTTTTTGGATGCCAGGTGGCTGATGCATTGTTAAACTGTAAAAAGTTACTTAAAATTCAAATGACCGACAAAACACAATCTCCAAATGGCAGCCTGTTTCCACGGCAGTTCCCAGCCTGAGACTTCAGCAGCCAACTCCATCGGTGCGGATCGGTTAAACCCCCCCTTTCAACAATCCCCAGAGGTGTGTTTGTGTGTGCAGTCCACAGTGTCTGGGGAAATCTGCCCTCTGAGTGTTTCATTAAAGCCATTGTGTGCCCTGTCACAGGAGCTGTACCGGTGTCTGACTTACAAAGGGCTTTTCAGCCATCACCTTTAATGAGAAATGGGAGATTTGTTAGCTCACAAAGCACACTGCAAAGTGCCCTCAGGTTCAAGGCAGTTTACAAAATAGTTTGCCAATTGTTTTTTTCTCACACCAGAGATTAAAATATAGAGCTGTGATTCTCCTGCTTTCCATGCTGTCCCTGAATGTTACTGTTTACTGTTGCTGTTGTGTTTCCCAGAGTCACTCTAGATAACACTGTCTGCAAAACACCGTAAGTATAAATTCAACATGCAAGCAATGCATCAACAAATGACATGAAAATTATTTGCATTGCATAAAATGCATAAAATTGGCATTAACTGCTAATTACTCCACTTTTTGCATAATAAACCAAAATGTGCTTGAACTTGAAACTGAACTCACTGGCATGAGAATTTACCTTTAAATGTACATAACGTATAATACATTGCTATTCTAGCAGAATAAAAAGGTGAGTGCTAAGTCATTTTACTGAAAAATGCACTGTGTCATCAGTGTTTAGGTACCATGGTTGACATGTTACTGTTAGAGAGCAGCCCTAGGGTCTCCCTCCCTAAAAGGATGTTTTTAGAGAAAACTCAGTATCTCTCAAAGTAAAAAAATGATTATATGTTATATATGTATATATATATAAATGTCATATATACAGTATATATGCACACACTGCTCAAAAAAATTAAAGGAACACTTTTTAATCAAAGTATACCATCAAGTCAATTAAACGTCTGGGATATTAATCTGGTCCGTTAATTAGCAGAGTGGGTTGTTAATCAGTATTTGCTGATTTGGTGTTAATAAAATGAACATCAGGTGCACTAGAGGGGCAACAATGAGACGACCCCCAAAACAGGAATAGTTTAACAGGTGGAGATCACTGACACTAGTTTTGCATTTGGCTACAATTAGTGTCACTACTGGTAGCATGAGGTGATACCTGGACCCTCCAGAAGTTGCACAGGTAGTCTAACTCCTCCAGGATGTCACATCAATACCTACCATTGCCAGAAGGTTTGCTGTGTCTCCCAGCACAGTCTCAAGGGCATGGAGGAGATTCCAGGAGACAGGCAGTTACTCTAGGAGAGATGGACTGGGCCGTAGAAGGTCCTTAACCCATCAGCAAGATTGGTATCTACTCCTTTGTGCAAGAAGAATTACGATGAGCACTGCCAGAGCCCTACAAAATGACCACCAGCAGTCCACTGGTGTGAATGTCTAAGACCAAACAATCAGAAACAGATTTTATGAGGGTAGCCTCATATTTATGAGGGTGTGACGTCCTCAATTGGGCCCTGTGCTCACTGCTCAGCACTGCAGAACTTGATTGGCATTTGCCATAGAACACCAGAATTGGCAGGTCCACCACTGGCACCCTGTGCTTTTCACAGATGAGAGCAGGTTCACCCTAAGCACATGTGAAAGGGTCTGGAGAAGCCATGGAGAATGTCATGCTGCCTGTAACATTGTTCAGCATGACTGGTTTGGTGGGTCAGTGATGGTCTGGTGAGCCATATTCATGGAGGGATGCACGGACCTCTGCAGTCCAGACAATAGCGCCATGACTGCCATTAGGTATCGGCATGAAATCGTTGAACCTATGCGCTGGTGCAGTGGGTCCTGGGTTCCTCCTGGTGCACAACAATGCCGGGCCTCATGTGGTGAGAATATGCAGGCAGTTCATGGAGGATGAAGGAATTGATACTATTGACTGGGTCCCACTTTCACTTGAACTAAATCCAATAAAACACCTGTGGGACATCTGATGCTGCCAGGTTGCACTTCAGTCTGACCAGGAGCTCATTGATGCTCTGGTCCAGATTTGGGAGGAGATCCCTCAGGACACCATCCGTCCTCTCATTTGGAGCATTAGCAAGCACGTGGGGGCCTTACAAACTACTGAGTATGATTTTGAGTTGAAAAAGTGTAATGAAATGCTGCATCATTTTTTCAATTTTAGGGGTGTATTTCAGCCCCTCTGTAGGTTGTATTTCCATCAAACAATGTGGCATTATTTCAGCAGTCATTAAACTAACAGCATGTGCTAAGAATAGTTCAATTAATGGAAAGTTACACTGGAGATTCCAGATCTGATTCTGGGTCTCAATACCATTATCGATTTTTTTTTGTTTGTTTGTTTTTTTTTGCTTTAATTCTTCCAATGTATTAAATTGCTTTGGGGAAGAATGCATTAAACACTCGTGCAAATAAATCCATAACACAAAACTAGCACAGTTTTGTGCAGTCCAGCTAAATCAACTCACCATTTATATCATATCCTGAAGTATATTTCAGATGCCTCTACTGCATCCATCTCTTTATTGATGTGCAGTGCGTGTTAATAGGTCAATTATCCAATTAGAATTCTACTTTATAATGATCATTGTCACTTCCAATTTGGATTAGTTTGAAAAGAATTGTATGAACCTGAACGTGGATTGGAGGGAGGTAACTGGCACTAGCTAGCTGGGTTCGTTGATTGCAAAGCAGTTGCTAAACTTACTAACTGCTTAACTTACGCTGACAGACAGTAATAATTTGCTGAGGCCTGATGATTTACCTTCCTGAATAGATTCGGCATTGTATGCATACAGTACATCGAAACAGTCATTCTAAAGCAATGCTTTTTCTGAAGGACACAGGATTTTGCTTATGGCGTAATATAGAGCATACCTATGTGCATGTAGCTTTACACAAGCGTGTCAAATCAAGCCATACACCACTATTGCAGTGCTATGTACAGGTATTGCAAGTAGCTACATTTAATGCGGCTGCACCTATAGTGGAAGCACTAAGGGCAAACGGATGAGTGCTTGCATTAAAACATTCATCTTCGTCTAGACAGGGTGATATTGTGCTGGCTAGCATGTTATTAAAATTTAAATCAGCTTTCATGGGGAGGCAATGTAGCAGGTACTTTCAAATATGCATATTCGTACCTTTCAGAAAGTCTAAAAATATGAACAATAGTATTAAGATGGACAAACGCATGCTACGAGATGCACACATTGGCAGACTTTGGTTCCCATATGAACACAGAAATTGTCCCGGGATATAGCCAGCAAATGATTTAGGGGAAGCTTCTTTTTTTCAAAAGCAGCCCTCCAGGCTATGGTGTGCATTAAAGCACATGAGATACACCATGCTTTAGTGAGGCAAATCCTTATAGGTAGCCCCACATAGCCCCTCAGGGAACAGATCTATGTTGTCTAACATGGGGGGGTGACTTTATCACGTGGTCCAGCTACCCCTGATTTGGCCGTCTGCTAGTCCCAGGCAGGGATTTCCTCCTTTGTGATTCCAGTTGCAATATATATACTACAGATTCCAAGTCTCACATGTCTGTCATAATATGTGAAAAGGGGCTCATTTGCCAAAAGCATCCTCTTCTCACAGTTCATTCATTAACCATGATTATGCAAAGTATACATTAAGTTTCTTATAAGACACCCCAGAGGCGGTCAATTCAAGTCCAAAAAGAAAAAAACCAAACCAGTGTAGGGAACCGTCCACTGGCACAATGGCGGAATCCAATTGGGCAACCAAAGGCTTGGAATGTGTGGAGGTCCTTCCGAACGTTCCTATAAAATTACTTAAGCTTTTTAGGTAAAACCAAATTATATCTGACTCTAATTTCATTAAAAACATTTATGGCATTTTTAGTCATGACATTTCTGTTATTTAGATTACTCCTGGGCTGTGCCTTCTATTGCTGAACTCCCACTGATCCTGAATGGTGAGGTACACCGGATTTGCCTCGGCCGATAGGGTGATCTGCAGATCTGCTATGTAATACAATACCAAACTAGACAACCGTCAGGACCCGGCGACGCATAACGCCTCAGAGGCTCAGCTGACACTTGCCGAATCTGAGCTAGTGAGGGCCACAGAGGTTAAGCGGTGTTTGCCATAACTCAGCGTGTGCACACCTCAGAAGTCGAGCCGGTCATTATGCTGTAACTCCATGTGTGCACACCTCAGAGGCTGAGCTGGCCTTGGCTGTAGCTCTATGTGTGCGTACTTTAGAGGCTGAGCCGATCTTTTACCGTAATTCAGCGTGTGCGCGCCTCAGAGGCTGAGCCGGTATTCACGAAACTCAACTTGGGCAGTTGCATCGGGTCTGAGAAACGGGACTGAGTCTGAGGATGCAATAGAGTGTTAGAATAACCCCAGTCTATGAGAAACATGCAGAGGTTAGCAAAGTCAGTAATCAAAAGTTTATTCACAATTAATATATGACACATCAATTTAACTAAATATAACATTAAGGTAATTTTAACATGTGGCCAGAAGTCCTAAACTATATCATCCAATCAAAAACAATACAACAATTCCATACCTCAGCTGAGTAAATGCAGAAAATATCTGATTACAGATGTAGATTCACGCAGCACTATGTGGGAGCTCAGATTACAGAGTGTCTCCTTTTGCTGCTCTGGAGCTCTTCCTTAAGTATTCCAAATCAAGTGACAGACTGTACCAAATATTGTGATTGATTATTTTTTGGACTGTATTGATTTTGTGTGTGTCCTGGAGAAGTGCGGGTCTGATGCAGTGATTGGGTGATTTGGGTCCAATCTTGGGTACTTAGGACACTGAGTGAAACATTGCAGGCTTGCCAGAGTACAGCGCGACTCTTTATACTCAACTGGTTGTTTGAAAGAAATCATGGTTTGGATTTTTCCTTTCTGGACCTGAAATGACCACCTCTGATAAACCCACATCTTTAATGACTCTATCAGGTGGGAGTTGCCCGAGTAACTGCTGTGGGATTGTGTTTACGTGCCCTGCCACGGATTGGCATCCTGCTTTTGGTATCCCCCTGCCTTGTGCCATATGCCACACAGGCGACCATCCAGACCTCCCTTGGCACCCCCCCAACCTTGTGTGGGATAGGCAGTCAGGAGATGGATGGGCGGATGCCTGTATAACCTTCAAAATGCATACATTTGTAACTTTGAATGGCTCTGGGAAATTCATCTTCTGCCATTGATATCTGTGACCGTGTACTATGTGATCTGAAACAATTATAATATTTAGACCAAAGGTAAAGTAGAGGTATAAACAATGATAAAAGAAAATCTATATACAGCACAATTTGCATAAAAATGCTATGTAATTCATGCACGGAATTGTTAAAAATGGACCATTCTAAAAGTGGTCCATTTATCTAAAAGCAGGAATGAAACTCTCAATTTTTTATGTGTAGATCAAATTTTTCTGAACCACGGCCTTTTCTGCATTTCTTGGTCAGAACTGTTCAAATGTTCAAGAAATACAAAAGCAATACAAAGCAGAGCGCTTAGACTCTACATTCATGATCTATGACTGGTTTAGAAATGTGTTTTCCACATCCACACTTCCCACTGCTTTTCTAGTACAGGATAACAGGGCAAACTGGGGCTTATCCCTGGTGGCATAGGGCATAGGGGTACAGGAGCCAGCCATTCAGACAGCAATGAACCTAACTACATGTCTTTGGCCTGCGAGAGGAAATCGACACAACATTGGAAGAACAAGCAAAGTCCACACACATAGCAATGACTGGACTCAACACTCAACACCCCCACCCCTCCCCCAATGCTGGAGGTATGAGGCAATAGTGCCACCCATTGGGTCTCCTTGTCATTACACTGTATTGTGATATCCATCCATCCATCCATCCATCCATCTGGAATCTCCAATGTTCATCTGTCGTCTAACCACATATTCTGGTCAGTAGTGATGCACGGGGCGACCTGTGACCCGCAGGTAACCGTGGGTGACCCGCGAGTGTGGGCAGTTTTAGGGCAGACATTTTTAAAATGTCGTGGGTGCAGGTGGGCAGGCAGGTCAAAAAGTTACAAAACGCATTTCATTATTGATCAAAACGTGTTGTAAACGAGGTTTGAATTTCCACAAGCCAGATGAAGTACAGCGCTATGTGCTTGGCTTTTGGAGGGCTCACAGTCACAATTTCCATCTCCTCTTGATGCTGGCAAGAGCGGTACTTTGCGTTCCTGCAACCAGCGCATCAAGCAAGCGCACGTTCAGTTCAGCAGATCGCGTGCTGGAAGCACGTAGAAATAGGCTAAACCCCGGCATGGTGGATTCCATCCTCTTTCTCCGCAGTGATTCCAAACAGTCGTCATAAAATGCAGTCGGCTTATATTTTTCAATTTTGGAGTTTTCAACTATAAACTCAATTTTCAATTTGTAGTCTGGTGAAATATTACGGTTAAGTATGCTCTGCTCTACTTCATTTTAGACAAAATTAAGTTAAAAGAAGACCTAAGTTCTACTAAGTTCATTCAAATCTGATAGAGTTGTCAGATCTGATTTTACATCAAATATTACAGTTTTGACAACTAGTGTGTTTTGCATACAAGCGTGCTGGTGTATGTGCTGATTTTTGAAGAGATGATTTTTGTGCAATTTTCCGCAACCCTTCAATAAATAACAACATAAAAATCGATCTTTTGGTTTCTTTGTTGTTTGGTACACAGTTATTCTTGTATGAAATTGTGTCATCAATCTTCAATACGAATCTAGCACAAATCCATGTCATCTATGGGTTACAGCGTCACAAATGACACTTCATTGGTAGGTTCTGTCACGACCAGCTTGTCCGTTCCTCATGTGTGCCACGCCCACCTCATTACCCTTGTATTAATTCTTGATTGTCATCACCTGTTACCAGTTAAATTCAGCCTGTCCTGTTTATTTAGTCTGCATCTGAGTTTGTATCCCCAGGTCTGTCATTGAAGCTGCATGTTCCTCGTATTTCCCCTGGAACAAACCCCGTTTGCCCTACTTCACGGCTCGTTTCGCCTGCGTAACAGGTTCCATGGCAATACAGGCTCACTGATGTTTTTCTGTTTTCCTCGGGTCGGGTCGGGTTTTGGGTCATTATCCACGCATCTTTTTGCAAGTTGGATCTCCTGATGGGTTGGTTTGGGACTGGTGTTAAAAGAAGCCGACCCGCGCAACACTACTGTTCAGGACAGTGGAGGGCCTGGATCCTCCCCCAACAGCACAGGGCACAAGGCTGGTGTGTACGCTGGCTGACGTGCCACACTTTTCCAGTAATCAAAATTGTTACTGATGTTATTGACAAAAACACACAAAAAAATTAATTATCCATCCAAACTATAATGCTTATTACATTTTTATTGCTTTGTTGTTTTACTGCAATGCGATAGATGGCCATGTCCTAGACTGGCATTTCCTTTTCCCATCGCCTTACACTGCAGTGAGCATATGAGTGTGTATGGCTGATCACTAGTGCCTTATAACATAGCAGTAGAGTGCAATGAGGGCTGGTCCTGCACAGTTGTTTATAACCCATTAAGAGGAAGGCTGGTGTGAGGGAGAGGACGCAGAATAATAGAGCCAGTCAGGATTCCAGCAATCTTTCTTGTTACCATGGGAACCAATCAGCAGCCCTGTGACTGCCGATGCCTCATATTATGGACCTCAGCTGAATAAGGTCAGATACATGACTTTATGGGTGTGAGGGTAGAGAGTTTAAGCTCCCTTCTCTTGATCGTTTCAGGTTTTAACAATAAAGACATTTGTTTGCTGAAACTATGCTGTCCAAGACACTAGAAACTTGCATTCAAACAATATAGTGAAATATAATTTTTTAAAAGGCTTTAAGTGCTAGCATATTCGAATATTCAAGAAAATTTATATTATACAAAACCTAAGAATATTCTGGTAGAGATTAAAATTATAAAATTGAAATAGGCTTTACTAATATCGTATGGTATTGCTTTAAATTTAAAAATAAATTGCCATAATTTTAATATTATTTTTTCCTTTATTTTATCCAATAACACAATGGTGTTAGTGTGTTCATCACACAAACGCTAGACTGTCAAAGTTCTCCCCTATGGCCACAGCACATGAAGGCCAGCTGTAAAACATTAATTTTAGAAAGTGTTTGGGGGTGATCAGTTTGTTGGCCTTTAGCCTTAGCGCTAACCTGAGAGAGCCGACGTGAGCCCAGAAGACACTTTCCCTAGCTGTTTGATGTTAGCTACTGCCCTCTAAGGCCTTGGTGAAAGCTACGTTTTGCCCTTCATCCAGTGAAGCCTTGACAGGCACACAGAATGTAAGAGCTATTAGCATTTTATTACAGGATGTCAATAGGGGCAGGATAGGACAAAGCAATGTGCAACCATCGTGCTAAACATAAAAAGGGCTCGACCGTGAAGACACAATACACATCAAAATGTATGCGTTGCAGAAGCGAAAAGCAGCTGAGGCAAATAAAATGCTTTAGGACGATAGATCTATCCTAAAAATGCAACACATGTTTTAGTATATAACCATAAAAAAATATTAATTCCAGCATCTGTTCTTTTCAAAAGACATGATGCTGGAATATATATATATATATATATCCTCAATCCTGGACGGTAAATGATCTTTCGTGTATTTCCTGAGCTCATCATGAAATTGCATGGAATGCTGATGCAGATAGAGAAGAAAAAAAAACGTCTTTTGTCTCCTCTGTCTGTTCGGAAACAAAAAAGATTTCCAGAAATTAAAACACCACACTCACAGTCCCATTTGAATAGTAATTTGACTTCTTCATCCCGGGAAATCCAAGCATGTATTTTTCTGTAATTTATCTGACAAGCCATCTGGAGCTGAGGCATTTGTCAGAAATTCTTGTGATAGAATTCAGTGTAGGTACGGACACTCTTTTGGCAGACAAAGGAGGAAGAAAACAACAAAACATTATTTTTTTCCATCATGTTTTAGCGATAATTCTTTAGTGAAAAGTCATTCAATAATGATCAAAAATTGTTATTGATTTCTGGACACAGAAAAACATGTTGAATTAAATAAAAAATAATAAAAATATTTACACAATGCAGAAAGTGAAACTTCTGGAAATGTATGACCTTTCCATAGATTCTCGACACATTTCCTGCCCCCCTCTGACATCAGCTCAGTATAGTGACCCTTCCCCATTCAGCTGATTACCCTGGACCTTGGAGAGGATACCTGTCCATTGCAGGTCACATGCCAACAAACACTTTGGGTGATTCAGAGAAACCATGTATCTTAATGGCATGTCTTTGTACAGTATGTAGCTAAAAGCGACGCAAGCAAACACAGCACACAGAGAGCAGCCATGCTACCCATTGAACAACCCTAATGTAATTCAACTATTTATAATGGAAATTGACATGATGATGTGGATATTGCTTATTTTTATTCCTTTCAAAATGTTTATCTCTGTAAAATTTTCATTATGCATTGGTTTTGTATTGAGGATGGTTGTCTCAGAAAGAATATATGCCTATAAAGGAGAATTTGCACGTAAATTGCGGTTCTGTGAATCAACAAGATGGTTTTCTGGCTCAAAACATCGCGGACAGGAACAGCCTCCACTCTGATGAAATGTGGTTTCATCTGAGAATAGTAATTGGCAGAAAATTGTGTGTGGAATTCTGTTTTCCTGATCAAAGACCAGTAGCTGCTTTATTCTTTATCACCCGTCCTTACTTTCCGGTTGGTGCACAGTTCCCTCTGAAGAATTCTGAATAGGCCGCTTCCATCTCTAGGAAATGCATTGCGCTGCGAGACTTGTGTGAATATATCTGCATTACATTTCTTTTTCTACAGGGAGTTTCATCAATAGAATGTGATGGGCGTCCCTCTACTCAGCCCATGGGCTTCAAAAAACTCCTGAAATCAGGCTTTTAATCCTAAACAAAATTTACATTTTGACCTAAACTAGAGTTTAATTATTAATTGATAAAGACAGGTGACCTGAAAGAACTAAACGTGTCAAAGGGCAGGACTGGCTCTACATTTCCAGGGGCCCAAAGCAAAGCTTTACTTGAAAACTAGAAAACTGATGATCGTTTCACTTCTCGTGCAGTACAGGTAATTACGGAGCAACTGTCTATTTATTCTTTCTTCCTATAGCTAAGGTCAGTCCTGACAGGAGGTGCTGTCTCTCACTAAACCTCAGCTCTTTGAAGAACTAAATAAGCATGAATAAGAACCAAATGAATAATATGGTTTAACGTGTCAGGACACAGTACATACATTTTTATTTTGTCAGCACACAATAGTGTTGAAGTTCTTTTAAAGTGTCACAAAATTAAAGAGATGACTGGGAGCTTGGATTTGTAGAGTTTGACACATTATACAGTAATATGCAGATAACTAATTATGCAATACCTTGGCTAATACAAGAGACACAGTTTTAACTTTAGCTGAATGCTGGAGGAATTCAGTGCTGTAAGCTACAAAAGACTACTGCTGTAGCTGTAAGAGGAAATATTTCAGTGACATAAGAGACCAAACTGCCAGGTCATGTAGTCAGTGAGCCTCTTGTCACTTTGTAAAGGGGTAGAGACTTATTCTTATCCATCAAGGTAGAAAAAACAAATGCTGGGAAAACAAGAACATCTTAGAGTAAAGTATCCTGTTTTATATGTTGACTGAGTGAGGTTTATGATAGTACTGTACTGAGCCAGTAAGTATACTCCCTGCTGCATTAAAGTTTCATACCAACAATATTAATCTGAACTCTACAGTGTATCATTGTGTGGTTTAAAAGGCACGACAGCCAGGAAGCACAGTTGGGTTATGGGTTCAATTTCCACCCCTGGGTAAAGTAGTGTCTCTAAATTGCCATGGGTGTGTAAATGCATGTGTTATACTACTCTGATAAAAAGCCAAGTACACAAGCTTTATGACACACAAATAATGTGCATAGAACATTGTGGTGTATCATTTGCGATTTGAACCACAACATTTTAAACACATTAGTTTGATACATTATGTTGAAATAAACTTAAACGTGACTGGACTGGTATTGATCAGCTATTTAACATTTATAATTAAGGTGTCTCTTAGTGGAGAATTCGTACAACAGCTCACGTCTGTCACATTTTGTTTTATACACTGAATTGATAAACAGTTTCATTGTGGCCAACAGTATGACAGACACATGCGATTCATAAAGCAACAATTAGCTAAACACCCCATTTGTAAATCAAATAAACCATTTCTGCCCAGATACAGTGTTTTAATTTAAACTGACAATTACGAATAGGAAAAGGAAGACACCTGAGTCAAATACTTGGCATGAAGTACTGCAGAAAGCCAGAAAGAATGGAAACCACTGTTTGACTGATTCTCTTATTTACAGGCATTTACATGGCTTCTGTCGGTAATTCAAATCCAATACAGGTGCCTCTTCAATATATATGGTTTTTGAGCAAAGAGTGAAGAAAAAGCAGCCGATGAGCACTCATACACACATTTGTGGAAAGGCGATGGTCCCCCATGGCGTCAGAATAATTGTGGGGGACATTTGGTCCCTGCAATGTTATATAAACATAGTCCACACACACAGACACACAGACACAGACACAGACACACACACACACACACACACACACACACTAGAAAAGGTGATCCGGATGCAGGCGGGCTACAGCTGGATGCAGGACATTAGGCATGTATATTTATGACAGAAATAAAACTCAGCCAAAGAATAACTAGGGAAATGGGAGATAATGCCATTCAAGAGTTTGTGTGTGCCCGTGTGTGTGTGTGTGTGTGCGTGTGCCTGTGCGTGTGTACATGTGTGTGTGTGTGTGTGTGTATTGCGCGCACGCTTTGCAATGGACTGGCATCTTCCTCAGGGTGCCCACTACTTCGTACCCTGTGATTTCTAAGGTAGGAAATACAGGATCACTGTGACCCTGTACTTGAATAGTGGTTATGGATGGATGGCATTTTAGGTATTGGATTTAATTTCAGTGAAAGATATTTTATTTTTTTTAAAAGGGCATTGGGAGATAAATGCCTATATCACACAATTACCAAGAAGACTAAGACACTAATTAGCAGAAACCCCAAATAGACAATATAAATAATTACACTCAGTACAGTAATACTGTTTTTAATGTTCAGCTGTTGAGCTCAGCATGAAACAAAAGTTAACTTGTTAAAAGTTTTGAGTTTTTTTTTCCCCCACACATATATTATTGAATATGTTCACAATAGAAGATGTCCTGTTATAAATGAGGGGGGGGGGAGACAGTCAACAGAGAGTTGTTTTGGTTGTATTTAAAATTTCTAAAGCTAAGCACCTGCTGGACCACCTGCTCAGAAATCTGTGTGCAGAGCAGATAAGGTGGCATCTGTGCTCGGTTTGGCTTGACTTACTGTTTTAAAAGGATGTCACAGGTGTTCCCAATTTTGTTAACAAGCGATGGACTGCTGGCCGAAATGCCCATCACTTACAGTGTGACACAAGTGAAGATATCAACATAAATTTACAGGGGGTTTTAAGTCTCCCCAACTGTGTTTAACAATCATTTACAATCATTTATTCTTGACCTCACATCAGAGTTCTTGACAGACCACCGACCTTCCACGCACGTCCTTATTTTCCCGAGTTCAATGGGTCCCTGGGTCAATAAAGGGGGTGCTTGTGTTTAACCAGTCACAGTCTTCCTTGTATTTTAGTTCTTTAACCAATCATGGTCTTCCTTGCATTTTAATCTTTTAACCAATCACAATCTTCCTTGCATTTTAGTTTTTTAATCAATCACAGTCTTCGTTGAATCACATCACCGCATCAATAAAAGCCATTTTGTGCTGCACAGATTTCTAAAGCTCTTCTTTTATTGTATACACCTTTTGTTAATGAATACAAAATATAGGAATACACTTACCAGCAAAGGGTGTATGGAAGAATATAAAGATGTGTCTTTATTTTATGATAATAGTAATAACCATAACAACAATAAAAAGGACCTTGCACAGGGGGATGTGGCCATTCTGCCCAGGCCAGGCTTGAATAGAGGTCTAGCCCACAGAGCCACACATGCCACCGGCTGGGTGCTTGGAAGCCTTGACTTTGAAAATAAGAATAAAATGGACCAATGTGGTAATGTCATACAACGAAGAATGTAAGTGGTGAAAGAAGAGAAATACAAACCCCTCCCTTGTTGACCCAGGGACACGTTGAACTAGTATGTCCTACTTTCTATCTTCTCCTATCATTCCCAGTCTTTGATGTTCTACTGCAGGATCAGCAGCCATTCCCTGACAGCAAGGTACAAATTAGCCAGCAGAATCCAAGTCAAAGATAATATACTGGTGTTAATGCAGAGAAACCACTCAGATTAACAGACTTTGCCTGCTACATATTTTAGGAAATACTAAAATCTTGACTGGCCAAAACCAACCAGGAAGACTGAAAGAAAATTTAGCAACTAAAAATTTCTAAACTTACCTTCACGTTTCTGTCACTGCTAATGCTCTGCACTCAAGTTTAGCAACATAGCTGACTGCAAATAAGCCTGCTGTAGGTGAACAGCACACAATGAGATGATTAAGAGGTAAAGGTAATGACATTTTGCTATGGAGGCGTAAGCCCCTGTGAAAATAAATGACACAGGAATGGCCCTTTTGCTGCCTGCCACAGGCACACCGGATGTGGACGCTTGCCATTCAGGCTCCATTAGGCTCTGCCAGGCACGCTGTCCCTGCTCATCAAGAGTTTTTTTAGCAAATCGCAGCATTCTATAAAATGATTTCTCATAAGAAGGATGGAAGTTCATTTTTTCTTGGCAAAGACTGTATTCTGAGAAAGTGTCCATCGTCTAAAACAGCTGTAATATTGTTAACTTGTTAACTTTTGTAACTCGAAAGAAGAACACAGCATTTATCACTGTGACTGATTATTCAGGCAAGCCCTTCTCAAATACACACACACATATAGACCTGTACTTATTTCTTTGTGGGGACTAGACATGTAATGATGAATCGCAAATCGGTTAAAAATCGATGTAAATGTATGACAATTTAAACCGGCTGACGTGAAAAATGAATCGCTACTTTAGGAGTACTTCAGAGTACTTTAATAGAAAAATTGCTGTAGTATTACATTTGATTTCACAACGTCAGCTCCACGTCAGATGTCACTGTGTATTCACGTCGACTCGTACGTTTTTGGTTTTGACTGAATGCGAAATGGCGAATTTGAAATTGAGGACAGCATGATGGTGCAGTGGTTAGCGCTACTGCTTCACAGTAAGAAGGTCCTGGCTTTGGTCCCGTCCTTTCTGTGTGGAGTTTGCATGCTCTTCCCGTTTTTTCTGGGGGCTCCGGTTTCCTTCCACTGTGCAAAAGCATGCAGGTAATTCTTTTGATTGGTGATTCTAAATTGTTCCCCCCATGACCCCAGTTGGGATTAAGCAGAATTTCAGAAAATGGATGGATGGACACACTGCCCAATCTTAAATCAGCAGTGTGGCAGCATTTTAGCTTTCTGGTAATCACAAACGAAAACGGCAAGAAAAGCCCAAACAAGACAAAAACTGTGTGCAAACATTGTAAAAGACTGATAACATTCACAAATAGCACAATGAACAGGCTTTAGCATGTCTATTGGCACCACGGTGAGCTCAGTTCACCACCACCAGAGCGAAGATTATTAAAGGGCAAACCACGCTGAAAAGCTGCACATACAAGCCTTAGTTTATTTATTTGAAGATTTTTCTTATTTACTTATTTTGATTTGGGATTTTTTTAAGACAATATTTTAGAACAATATTTTAGTTGCACTGTTAAGGGGAGGACACATTTTGCAATTTAGAAAGATAAATAAAGGAAAACTTTAGAATAAATTTGGCTGCAGCTCATTTTGCTAAAAAACTCATGAGAAAATCGTGAACCTTGAATTGTATCGAATTGTGAGTTGAGTGTATTGTTACATCCGTAGTGGGGACCATCCATTTATTTCTATGGGCAAAACCCTAATCTCAGCAATGGGAACCTTAACCCCTACCCAGCCTAAAATAGTCTTTTAGCTATTTTACTTTTTTGATTGCCTTTACTGATGTTTTTATCTAATTGAGTTCCTTATTGTGGGGACCGAAAAAACGACAAAATAACAGGTTTTATCACATTGTGGAGACCTTGAATCTTTGTGACATTCCAACATTGTTGTCAGCAGGAGAAGAAATAATTTAAGGATGCGCTTGTTGTTCATTCTATCAGAGAAGAAAAAAAGCCATAATGAATCTTAAGATTTCTTTAGACTGCAGCTCTTGGTGTGTCAATTTTTCAACTGTGTTCCACCCTGAGCTTGGAATCACTCCATTTACATAATGCATAATCATTCTGTATTCTGAGTGTAACAAATTTGCAGTAAAAATCCTTCACTCTAAATAGTGTGTTCCTGCAAGTATGATAAATTGGTATTGGGGCCAACCAGACTGGGAAATAGGCGACATTCCAACAGTATTCTGTGATTTTCAGAAAGTTTATGGAACAATGAAATGTACAAGAGTTAGTCCGATATTAAATGTTTAACTATAAAGATACATTTTCATTGTGGTGAACCTGTTATGAGCAGTGTGGTGGGTTTTACCTTCAGAGATGAAGAATTATGTCTATCATTTACCTTTAATGATGGGTAGCTGACCAGGTCAAGCAGTGTTCATTTTGAAATTACATCCCTCTGCTAGTTTGGCTGGTGGTCTGAGAATGATCACAGGGTAAACATCATCCAACCTACCATTTCATCCAATGGCAGCAAATTTCAGACTGTCTCCATCACTGCTACTTTCATGGGAGACAGATCTACACTATTGGCAAAATTGTGGAAACACTTCCAATGTTTAGAAATTGCAGAACTTGTGCTGTTGCTCCAGTCATTTGTAACATTCTTTGATTGTCCATAAACATTACCGCCAATAATTATGTAATTATTAAAGCGCAATGGCAAAAATGCTAAGTGTTTCTACAGTTTTGGCCCCCAGCCCCTTAAGAGTACCTCTCCCTAATGATGCCAAAACATGAGACGTCTGTCAGACATATAAATTATATCTGCATTGCGTCAGTCGGTTCAGGACCATATCTGTATGTCTTCATGACTGGCAATTCAGTTTCAGTATTTGGACTTTTGACGACTACCCCTCTTGAACATAGATATGCAATATTTGAAAATCTGGCTAGGAGATGTTTTGGATGTCCGTGGACACGCAAGACACGTGTAGCATCCAATATTGGACACTCAGAAGAATGACGTCATCAAAACGGAATCAAAACTTTCATTCTGGTTCAGAATTATTTTGAACATACTGTACACTAAAAAAAGTATTGGGAAATCTGGCCATTACTCCTATAGGAACTATGGCATTCCATTCTAAATCCACAGGCATCAATATGGAGTTGGTCCCCCTTTGCAGTTGCCATTCCTCTGGAAAGGCTTTCTGCAAGATTTTGGAGCGTGTATGTGGAAATCTTTGATTCATCCAGAAGAGCATTTATGAGGTTGGGCACTGATATTGGCCTCTCCTGGAGCCGACACCTTATCGTGGTGGAGGGGTTTGCGTGTTCCAATGATCCCAGGAGCTAAGTTGCCAGGGGCTTTATGCCCCTGGTAGGGTCACCC
>JAODKE010015037.1:0-10082 GCA_026779605.1 Mormyrus hasselquistii
GCGACAGACAGTGTGACTCGGTTGGGCCTCCAGAGCGACAGACAGTGTGACTCGGTTGGGCCTCCAGAGCGACAGACAGTGTGACTCGGTTGGGCCTCCAAGGCGACAGACAGTGTGACTCGGCAGGTGCCCCGAGCACCAGGCAGTGTGACTCATCTGCATGTCTGTTACAGCGGGGCGGAATCACCCAGAGTAAGACTGACTGGCATCTCTGAATACTTACAGTATGCAGTTTTTCTGAATTGCTAAAACACTAAACTTTATTCTTGGAACAAAACCACCAATTCACAAAACCCAATTGAATCAATCACTCGATTTGACGAAACTTTAAACTGTGCACACTTAATTAGACACAATTAACGGGCAGTGTTATTGAGTCACCCTTTTTACAAAACTCTAAACACATTTTCATTCATCAAAACATATTTTGTTCTGTGGTGAAATTTCATGTAAAATAGAAAACACAGGCCGCAGAAGCCACCATACAGTAGTCATCATTTAAACACAATGACTCAAAACTGTCCACACATGTTTCTAAACATGAGAAGAAGCCAAAGAGTGACTGGAACATAGAATAGGTGCCAGATGAGAATGCAAGTGCCACTGGTGAGTTGAATTTCGGAATCAAGGTACAAATGGGTCACACAGAGGATTCGTCCTGCATCACCCAGCAAGGGAGAGCATTTCCTGTGATGCAGACAGAGTTCTCTGTCCTGACCCAGCCCTGAGACGTGGTGATGCAAAAGATCCCCAGTAAATGTTTCTGTACATGCCAGCAACAGTTTTGACGGGCAGTGTTTTCAGTTTTTTGCTGTGGTGCGTAATGACTGCTCAGTGGTCTTTATGTACTGACTGGCGTGATGCTTGATCTGAAAGCAGTGTTTGCTTTTCAGCAAAGATAAAATAGTTTTTAGAAAATTGCTTGATTTTGCCAGACAAGTCAAAGGTTTTGTGTGTGTAGCTTGAATGTTAGGGTTTGTGCTTAGTGGTTAGAGAAAAGGAGAGGAAATCTTAGGAAGCAATTCAGAAAAACTGTAAAAGTCCACTAGCTCAATACTTGGCATTCCCACACAAAGGAATGACAGTGATTATCACTGCATGGTGGTTTGCTGCTGATTATCATTTTACATATTGGGAGCAGTAGTGATATGAATAGCAGCTACATGCAAAGGTAAAGTTTTTCTAGACAAAGACACAAGGGGGAGCACTTGAGCTGCAGTTGCTGCGTTCCACTAATGAATATCCCGTAAATCACTACAGGCCTCAGCTTCCCTGCTTATATAAATCTGCTTTAAACTGTGGCCATAGATCAGAGAGGTACCAACTCAGCACTCGACTGTTTTATGGGAGCAGGTGCTGCAATAATATGTCAGCTGATGCTTTGTATATAAATCAGAAGCTACCTTAAATGTGCCATGATGTACATCACATCAGCATGGCAGTGTGACCCAGTACCCACCCCAGTGATGACCAAAGAAGTCCCGCCCCTCCAGTGATGCCGATCCTGATTGGTCAGTTTGCTTCATGGGATTTTAAGGTGGAATATAATGACTCCGGAAGAGTCTCACCTTCTGCCGCCGCTTCTCCTTCCGTTTGTTTTCCGTCGCCTGTAGCATCTTCTCCTTCCACAGGTTGAAGAAGTAGGAGGGGTCTGTGTAGAACTTCAGCCCGTCCTTCTTGTCGTCCCTGCGGGACAGCAGAGGGCTCTCAGACGGACATGAGCAAGTAGGACGCACCCGAAATGTCCCTCGGAGTATCTGCACACATCATGTGCCAAGCTGCAGCACTTCAGTCATCAGTACATGTGACTTATATGTAGAAGCTACAGTTCAGCGCAAAAATACATTCATGTGTCACTATTTTACGTGTAGCTTCGGGGAAGCTTATTATTATCATTTTTTACTGTCGAGCATGTTAAATTGATGATGATGATGATGATAGAGATGGTGAAGAGTGGACCTGTAGGGGCTGAGGATGTTGAGAGGAGGGGGCTTGTCACAGTGGTGGTAAATCTCCATCACGGGGTTGGGGGTGGAGTTCCGGGAGACGACCTGCTGGCTCTGAAGGGTGGAGCTCTTGAAAGCCTTCCTCATGTTGATATCCTGTAGGGACACTGTGATACGCACACAGAGATCACATCCGGCCATATTTGTGGGCGTGGCCAATCAGCTGCCATCTTTAAAGAAGCCAAGCAAAAAATATTACCGCAAAGGATAGTTCCCTTTTTACTGCCAGTTTGAATTTATCGTTGACGGGAAAAATCTGAGGGGGGGTAACAAACAGGTACTTTTACAGCAAGTGACTGCCAAGTCTGGTCTTGATGAGTGTGTTATAGCGTTAATGGCACTTAGCGGAACACAATGCATTAGAATTCAGGCCATAGTGCAGCTACCTGCGACCTACACGGCACAGACTCTCTAAGTAGCTGGTATCCCAGCTATTCTGGGCAGTATTTCGGCTGCCTCTGTCAGAGGCAAGGAGTCCCCTGGGACGACCCAGACAGAGGCAGCATGAAGTGAGCCTTTCCGAAGGCCAACTGCGCTCCGCTTATTCTGCTTCCGTGGTCTTCGATCAGCTCAGATTTTAACGTTACATAGCTGTTTGCCCAAAAGGTTTCGCTTTGGGCGTTTTAAAGCTGAGGCGTACTTGTGGATGCACATCCAGTGGCCTACAGTAAGACTAGCTGGAAGAGGTGGAGCTGTCATAATGGGCCTACAGGGGGCGCTGCTGAGCAATCAGAGTGATCATTTGTCAGGGAGAGGGGGGGAGTCAGCATAACAGAAGCCCCCTTCCTACATTTAAAGGCTGGATCCCAACCACCTGAACTTCTTAACACCTTCCCTGAGTTTTACTATATGAGTTCATATGTAAAAGAAAATGTTAAATAACTATGTCATGTCTCTTCTGATGGTGTCAATCTTAAAAGGGGCTAGGGAGGGGGCATATATACATTATTAATGAGCAGTGGAGCTGGAGGGGGAGCTTGAAGAGGCCAGTGAGAGGTCAACTATGCATTATTAATGAGCAGCAGCATGGGGGAGTGGCCTATGGAAGACACATGACACACCTCCTCTGAGATCATAGCCAGCGGAGATGGGCCTCTTCTGCATTATTAATGAGCAGAGGTGCTGGGGGAGTGGCCTTAAGGGGGACACACAAAGCCACACCCCCTCTCTGATCACATTCTCCAGAGCCTCCATGGAGGTGCCACAAATAGCTCAGCCAGCAGGGGCAAGATCAGGATACTCTACCCAGGAGATGCCAGCTAAAAAAATCATTAATGTGGCAATTTTGGTTTTATCTATGCAAACCTTATTAAGTTTAAAGACTGGGCCCCCACAGTACGCTGTTGGGAAGCCCTGCGGCACTGGGCCGTCCCAGCGGAGATATTACACCCTCCACTCACGTGCCTGTACAGTGTAAATGTACTGGTGTCCTTTCTGAAGTGGGGTCCTTTGCAGAGGCCTGAAACAGGGCTTGCCAGGAGAAATGCACGTCAGAAATGGGCGTTACTAGAATAATAAGACTACAGTGCACATCATTTTAAATGACTGTCTTAATAAAACATTGGAAAACCATGCATCCGTCTCCCAGCCACTATGGGGGTGGGGGCTAATCCCAGGCAACAGAGGACAAACGGTGGGGGGGAAGAGGGGGGAGAGGGAACAGTCTTCTACAGAGCACATGCCAATGCCAAAGGCACCCGCTGTCTAATGACTGTAGCCATAAATATGAACGTTAGATTAATTTAATGATGAATATCATCTGTTCTAGTTATGGGTACATAAATACAGAGATAAAGAGATTCACTCCCCAAGTAGAGGTTTATTGGGCAGTTTCTCCCTTAACTGCTGCTCGGCGTGAGAGATCAGAAACCTGAGCTCATGAATGTGTCCCCAGCCCATAAGTGCCCGTTTCTCGTCGCTGCCTCTGGTAGCGCTGGGTTCTGGGCCTCCGCCCGCCTTTGCCCTGCGATCTGCTCCCCTGCTCTCGTGGTCTCCCTCACAGACCTCCAGGCCCCTCCCTCTATGAAACTCAGCTGGCTCAAAGTCCAGTTTGCTCCTAATCTGCCCGTATCCTCTCCCTGCCGACATGTGGCACGCTGATGGCTGAATCGTCTCACACTCAAACTGAGTTATTGTTTTTTTTTTTTTTTTTTTTTAAATCTAATTCAGTTCTCCTGCAAAGCAAGCTGAGATTAAGGGGGGGGGGTAGGACAGCCTCTAACTCTGATTTTTTTCACTGTCTTAGTTTGCTTATTTATCTGCATGAACAGCTACTATAAGAGAAACTGTAACATCAGTGTTAGTGCCACCTATTCTGTTCCCGGTCCATGCTGCAGAGGGCGCCAAAGACCTAGAGACCAGGAGCTGTTACTGGGACACCTGATTCCGTCCATCTCACAGGCTCCACCTATCAGCTCTCTCTCCCAGACGGGAGGCGGGGTGGCCCAGGGGTAATGGGCACTGGCAGCCAGGGAGGTTTTGCCAGGCTGGACATAGTGCATCAACGAGTGAATGCCTGCATTCCTTCAAACGCTGGAGCGAATTAATGAGGCCAGTGGAACACTGAAGGGAATCAAAACAAGTACCAGTAACAGCTAACCCCCTCCTCTATCCCGCTCCAGTCCCCCCACCCCCGCCACCAATCCACACAGGCTCACAAAAGTAGGTCACGGCACAGTGAACGAGCCGGGAGAATGAGAAGAGCGGAAAACAGACCAGGCGTGAGACGAAGAAAACAGTGAGATCAAGCAGAGAGAGGCTCGGTCACCGAGTCCCAGCTCCGAATAACGTGACGTGTAATTGTCCGTTTTAGGGAGAATCGCACGCACTAACTTCAGAATCGCGTCCCTCGCCTCTGAACGTCGACCTCATCTCCCTGACTAATGAATCTGCAGCTCAGCCTGTAAACAGCGATGGTGTGACGCTGCGGCACGTGGTTTAGCGGGTTAGTGGCACCGTGCCGGTGTTCAGGCGGAGTGATGTCATCATCGGGCCCCTGAGCGAGGCCCCTAACCTCCTACTGCTCCAAGGACCGTCTGGCCCTACTTCCTCAAACACGAAGGTCACTTTGGAAAAAAGCGCCTGCTAAATAAAACATAAATGCATCTGTGTGCTCCCCCCCCCCCCCCAGAAAAATCACGAACAAGAAGAGCTGAGAGCCGGCACACGGCAGCGTAGGCAGGTCCTGCAGCAACACAGCGCAGACACCCACCTTCTTCCACAGTGGAGTCCAGCTGAGTGACTCTGACGGCCAGCAGGTCGACCTTCTCCTGCAGGCTGCTCATCCGCAAGTAGAAGCTGTTGGCCTCAATAAACAGCTCAGCGAAGACGTCCTCGGCGTGCCTGCCTGCAGTCACACGACCACACACTCACAGGGGAAGGGGCGTCGCGTCCTCCCCGGCCTCCACGTTCGCCTCACCTCACTGCTCGCTTTTCATCTTAAGTGTCCCGTTCAGGCAATCAATCCGAAGGGACCCACAAAACGGATGTCTGGCCCGCTCCGGCGTTTGATACACGCATGCATTATTCAGTGCGGTGAGGTAATGTGAACGTGAACCTTCTCCTGATTCAGCAAGTGTTTCCGCCGCATCTCTGCTCTGCTCCAAAGCCCCACTAATCTCCCTGAATCTGACACAGGAACAGGAAGCTCCAGAGGGTCGCTAATGCTAGAAAAGGTTCCATTTCTTCAAACACAGAAATTCACCCGACTGGATGGATTAATGGCCTACAGTTGCTTATGCAGTCAGGGTGTCAGATACCCGGAACTTACCCCAGAACCTACAAACTGAGAATTGCTTTTTCTTATTTAGCTTCATTAAATGGTGGCGTGTCTAGCTAATGACACCGAGGTTTGAATGTGCATGAAAATCAGTCTCACTTCATAAGGCCGATAGAGGTAATCACAGGTGACACCCTGACCCGGGTTGGGAGGGGGGACGGCGGCCGCTGACCCTTTGGGCTCTCGGAGGAGCTGTTTGATCCCTCTATGTTTGCCTCCCACCCCCAAAAAACATGGCCCTCTGGATTATTGGAGCGGATAAAGCAGGCCAGTGGAAACACAGACTCAATTCACAACATCTCCAGCCCCACAGTCACATGCAGACTCACAAGGGAATCTAACCACTGAAGATGCATTAGGAATAATCAGACACTAACCCTGAAGACTTTAAGAGAAAAACACAACATCATCAGTCTCCATTAGTACTGCACTGAAAAACAACTAAGCGTGTAATTAAAATTGTAAGAGAATTAACCAATCAAAAAATATTGTGTGCGCTAAATCATCTGTCACATGCCCCACTGTGATCGACTATTTATAGTGGTTCTGCAACACTGCAGCCTTGGGCCAGCAGGGCGGCGCACTCACTCAGGTTCCCCAGCTGCTTAATAATGGCCGCCAAGGTGGTGTTGGTGACGCATTCCAGCTCACTGCTGACCCCTTGGGGCAGAGCTCCTCGGCACAGATGCCGCGGCTCGATGCTCCTCTTCACCAGAGGCATGGCTGCCGTTCAGAGACCTTGGGGGACAACGGGGATGAGAGAGAAGTCAGGAACCTCCAGGCTGAGTACTGAAGAGGCTGGGGGAGGAGTGGGGGTAGCAGAGGGGGTACACTCAGGATGGGGCACCAGTCCACAGTGGTCACATCCCAGCTGAAAACAACAGCTAAAAAGCTGCTTATGCAGGTAGCTGGTTTTAGCTGGTCTAAGGTGGTCTAAGTTGGTCTTAGGAGGTCATCTCCCAGCTCCTGCTGTTCTGATGGTTTAGCTGGGTGGGTCACCAATTGCTCATGCTGGTGCGACCAGCTAAACCATCAAACCATCAAGCAAAAAACATCCCATATCAAAAAGTATGACTGTTATGCTTTTTATAAGATTTTTATACGACATTCAAAATAAATATGCAATACATATTAGCTTAATGTGTCATTAGCCGTATACGTCCTTTATTCATGTAAAATACATATTAAATTAATGTTTTATCAAACATTTAAGTCCTACATTGATGTACAATGGATATTAAATTAATGTTTTGTCAGTATTATGTTTTATGAATAATTCTTTGGATGAACTCAGCTGAATCATGGACAGTGGTTACAAACACCTAGAATGAGTATTTTGAAAATGAAACGTCCTTTTACAGTTGATGCATTGACTTATGTTCTGAGAGCACAACAAAATCTCATGTCTAATTAACTGAATGTGCAGAGGTCACACATGTCTTTCAATAATATAAAAGCAATATAATTGTTTATTAAGAGACAACAAGCAATATACATGTATTTCCTACTAACGCCATATGTTATCATGAATGGTTAAATGTAAAGTTAATGTAGAGTTTTGTATTTTTTCTGTAGGCTTTTCTCCTGAGTGCCTCACATGCCAAGTCTGGTCTTTGGTATGAATTTGACCATAATCATACTAGAAAAAAACACTGACTGGTAGTGAACTTATAGAAAACATCATGCATCGTCATTTATAATTGAAATAAAAATTCTTGACAGCCTTATATGAATCACATGTTTTTTTTTCATATGGGATACTTTAAACTGGTCAGTTATCATATATTGCTCAACCATCTTAAATTGGTCCAGCTGGTTTTTTCAGCAGGGATGATTCAGGGAGATTGTGAAAATTCCATTTGAACCTCCAACCTTGCAGGTGTGCGCAAACACTGCCCCCCTACCAAGCCCCCCACTGAAGAATATGCATAATCTAAGCAAGCTAAACCAGAAAGGCAGTGAAGAGCTGCATTTAAATTCACAATTAAGGCATCTCATTATGGGGAACTGAGTAAAGCAAAATTAAGTGTAATTAAGTGCAATTTAATTATTAGCTCAGTTAAAGAAATGGAAAATAATGCATGTGGGAGACAAACTGCACTGTAAATGGGAAGTCTTGGGTTTTGAATTTAAAAGAGCAGCCGCGTAAACGTTAACAGTGGCTTTAATAATGCAGCGGTAGCCCTGGAAACATACAGTGGTCTTGGAATACTGCCAGGCGGCATCAAGACACTGGCAGTGTAATGAGGAGATGTCAGGAGGTTGCGTGGAGTGTGACTGCTTGTGTCTCTGTCTGCGTGTGTTCGCACGGAGCTGGCAGCAGGCTCTTTCACTGCTGTACTTCTGCACTGTACCTGTGTATGAGAGCGAGTGTTTGTTTGCATGTGCCATGCTCAGCATGTCAGACTAATGGACAAGGCCGGCTTTGCCCCCTGCTGCCCCCACAGAGTGCTAACACAGGCTACAATTCCAATGGAGTGCCAAGTGTCGGCTGCTAGACCACATCCTCACTGCCAGGGTAAGAGTGATGCAGTAATCCCGCTCACTATTTTCCTGCAATCGTTCTTTCTCCCTCCCTCTGTCTTTTCTCCCGCTGTCCCTCCTCTCCCACCCTCTGACTTTTCTCCTGCCGTCCCTCCTCTCCTTTGCTCTGTCTTTTCTCCCGCTGTCCCTCCTCTTGCTCTCTCTTACTGTTCTCCTGCAGCCTATTCTGAGGTGTAAATCAGTAAATCAGGCTGGAGATAAGGATACGCCTTCCTCAGCTCACCTCTGTAAACAGTATGTCCGCTTCCCTGGCACCATGGATAGAAATTAAACGAAACATCAGTAGCACTTTGGGCATCAGGGCTTGTACATCCACTCCCTGCGGGAAGTGCTCCTGCTAGCCCTGACCCATTTGCAAGCCATCCACGTCCCCTCATTATCATGCATGCTCACAAATGACCCACTCAGACATGCAGAACAGTAATTAACATCTCTGCAGCTGCTCCCATTGCCTGTAGAATGGAGTGAAACAAATATCACTCAGTAAATCACAGTGAATGGGGAGATCACTCAGGATGTCACAAAGAGTGCGGGAAAGGTCACTTAACGTGTTATTGTACGTGTAGTAAAGATCTCTAAGGATGCGATGGTGAGTGTTGACAAGATCGCTCAGGATATCACGGTAAGTGTTGACAAGATCGCTCAAGATATCACGGTGAGTGTTGACAAGATCGCTCAGGATATCACGGTAAGTGTTGACAAGATCGCTCTGGATATCACGGTGAGTGTTGACAAGATCACTCAGGATATCATGGTGAATGTTGACAAGCTCGCTCAGCATGTCATGGTGAGTGTTGACAAGATCGCTCAAGATATCACAGCGAGTGTTGAGAACATCACTCAGGATATCACGGTGCGTGTTGACAAGATCACTCAGGATGTCACGGTGAGTGTGGAGAACATCGATCAGGATATCACGGTGCGTGTTGACAAGATCACTCAGGATGTCACGGTGAGTGTGGAGAACATCGCTCAGTATGTCACGGTGAGTACTAAGAAGTACACAGACGCTCACAGTTCCCGTCAGCTGGCACTGAAAAGTGGCACTGAGCTACGAGGCCATCACCATGACAACGTCCCAAGACCATGATCTGTTGTGCCAGTTGATATAGAGGTGGTGTATATAAAAGCATTGATACACACCCCACATTAACACACACCCCTTATACAGAGAAAATAAGACAACCTTAAGTATAGCAGCTGGGTGTATTACATGTGTTTAACCATGAAAAGCTATGCATTGATTAGTTCCAGTACAGCAGAAAATAGGACAGGACTAAAATCTCATCTCATCTTTCAATTACACAAACTACCCATAAAATACGTAAACATCCCAGAGGGATCGGTATATGTACATATTTTAGGGGATGAATATAATAAAAAATAGCACTGGAAGAGGGATATAACCATCAACAGATATAATCAAGTTATAGCAGGAGAATAGTCAGAAAGATGGAGAGGAGGAACAGCAGGAGAAAAGTCAAAGGGAGGGAGAGGAGGGACAGCGGGAAAAAAGTCAGAGAGAAGGAGATGAGGGACAGCGGGAGAAAAGAGAGAGAAGGATAGAAGGGACAGCGGGAGAAAAGACAGAGAGAAGGAGAGGAGGGACAGCTGGAGAAAAGACAGAGAGAAGGATAGAAGGGACAGCGGGAGAAAAGACAGAGAGAGGGAGAGGATGGACAGCGGGAGAAAAGACAGAGAGAAGGATAGAAGGGACAGTGGGAGAAAAGTCAGAGAGAGGGAGAGGAGGGACA
>JAODKE010015297.1:0-22325 GCA_026779605.1 Mormyrus hasselquistii
CGGTCACTGATGATGTCATTTGGCGCCGGTACCATTTTTTTTTTTATGCCAGTGGAAAACCAACACGAATGAAGTACTGTACTTTCGGCACTTTCTGGAGGTACCGATTAGTGCCGAAAGTACGGTACCTGGTGCGGTGGAAAAACGCCCCAAGATACAGGCACTTAATGTCTTCTTGGGCACAGCCATCAGTAATGTCTGTCTACAGGGAAAATGTCAACCTAGATTTACCTACCTTGGCAGCGATATGTCTCTGGTGATTCTTCCTATGAAGTTGGATTGAGAGACTATGGAGGGTCATGAGGTCACTGGAAAGGGGTGTGTGACACTCCCGATATCTTTGCAAGAGGACAAAGGTCCAAATCCTGGTGCTCCCTGTCATGCTGTATGGCTGTGAGACATGGACGCTATCCAGTAAACTGAGATGAAGATTGGACTCCTTCGGTACTGTCTTCAAGGAATCCTCTGGTACCGCTGGTCAAACAAGCCGTTGCTGGAGGAGTCCTGAATGAGGAACATTACCTGCATTGTGAGGGAGTGTCAGTTACGGTACTATGGCCATGTGGAAGGTTTCCCTGAGGGTTATCCATCTCACAGGATACTTGTTGCTGGGGACCCAAGCAGCTGTCCTAGGTTAAGGGGAAACCCACATAACACCTGGCTGTGGCAGATGGATGGCTATTTCTAGAGGGTGGGACTGGACCATGTGTCTGCCTGGGGGGTCCTTGGCCGGGATCCTGAGGATTTTCACCGTGTGGTGGGTGCGGCAACACCCTGCATCAGTGCATGCTCCGCAACCTGACCTGATCTGTCAAGAATGACACCTAAACTCAACCTGGGAGGAAGGAGAGATTAGAGAATTGTCAGTATTCCAAGAAATATTGTCCCATTTGGTTAAAACAGTTTGTTTCTACCGGAAGAACTTCTGTTTTATCAGAACTTGAGAAAATTAGCAGACAATCATGATTTAACTTCCTGCAAGCAGTCAGAAAGAGAAGGTGGAAGAGTGGAATTAGGCCTGGTAGACAGATAGAGCTGGGTAGCATAACAGTGGGAATGAATATCAAATTTCCTAAAAATATAACTATGAGGCAGAAGGTAAACAATAAATAGAGAGTAGCCTAAGACAGAGCCCTGAGGAACACCACTAAGAACTGGGCAGATTTTACAAACTGAGCATGGTCCGAGACATAAGATTTAAACCAGGCATATAGTGCCAATGATACAAATAGATTCCAATCTCTCTAGGGGAATAGCATGAGAGATCAAAGGCTGAGCTTGGGTCAAGGAGCACAAGTATGGTTATCGGCCCAGAGTCAGTTGCCACCAGCAGGCCATTGGTGATTATAACCAGGGCTGTCTCTGTACTGTGAAATGAACTAAAACCATGCTGAAAATGTTCAAACAGATGATTGTCAATGAGGTGAGAGTGAACGTGCATGGCAAGTTTTTTCAAGTGTTTTAGAGAGGAAAGGTCAATTTTAAGATTGGACAATAATTTGTTGTAAGGGTCCAGGTTTAAGAGTCAGTGTTATCATGGCGATAGATATAGAGATAAAGGAATGAGACCAGAAATGAGGAAGGAACATGTATGATGTTGGTTACCAGAGAGAAAAGAAAGGGCAAACAGGATTTAACCACATAAGTAGGAAATGGGTGCAACTGACAGGTACAGGGCATTGATCTTCTAAAAATACCAGATATTTCCTCCAAAGTTAGGAGCTTAAACCTAGAAAGAAAAGAAGAGGGGGACTGTAAGATGTTCCATGTACAGAGTTTCATACAGATGTCAGCTACTAGTGGATATTTCCAACCTTAGTATTAGTTTTGAGTTTCTAGCTGTTTTGACTGTGTACATTTTCGTTCACAGATAACAAGATAATGAACAACCAAGATGCCATTGAAAAAGCTGTCTCTAGGGGTCAGTGCCTGTATAAGATTTCCAGTTACACCAGCTACCCGATGCACGATTTTTATAGGTAAATGCCCCCTGCCCCCAATAGCATATATTGTTATCTGATGAACATATCAACTAATCAAAACCTCCATTGCATCTCCTGTAGGTGTCACACATGCAACACGACAGACCGCAATGCCATCTGCCTGAACTGCATCAAGAAGTGCCATCAGGGACATGATGTGGAGTTCATTCGGCATGACAGGTTAGTGCGGCTGCACTAAATATAATTATACAAACAACAGACTCATACTTCGATGGAATCTGTGTAAGAATAGTACATGACTGTTAATTACACAAGGAAACAAGTATTTAGGCTATCACGATAGAATATTCAATTTTGATAATATAAATTTTCATTGTAATAAACAATCAATAGGTTACTTTTGAACTGTGCAAGAATTTAACTGCATTCTGAGTTTTAATAGTTCCATTCATGGATTTATACTTTATACTTTCTCTTCACTATAGGTTTTTCTGTGACTGTGGAGCAGGGACATTGTCAAACCCATGCACACTTGCTGGAGAGCCCACGCATGACACGGACACTCTGTATGACTCTGCCCCTCCTATAGAGTCCAATACATTGCAGCACAACTGAGCCTGACCTCAGCTGTTACCTTTAAAGGGCCATGGACTACACGCACCAAAGGGATGCTTTGATCAGTCTGGACCCAAAAAGACTCCATGTTTAATGTATGATGATGGAGAAAGATATGCACACTAGAAATAAAATCTTTAAAAACCATACTAAAAAAACTGAAAAACAAAAGCTGATCCAGCTTCTAATGGAGAAGTTTATATATTTAAAGAAAACCTTTAAAAGGCTTTCCTGTGTCTGTGGATGTAAAACTTTTTTTTCTGTTAATGCAAACGTTTTGAAGAAAAGAAGAAATGAACGTCGAAGAGAAGCAATATGTTGACTCAGGATTATGGAGAGGAAGGGGGCATGGCTTCAGCTGTACTTCCTCTCTCTGCAACATCTGAGATGCTGCTGTAGGAGGAGTTTAGCTGCAGTCTGGTACCCAGAAACATGAGGAGCCATAGTCCCTCTCACTGAAGAGGGATGTCATCCTGTTCGGAGGCTGGGCTATGTCCATACGGCCGCCTTGGCAACTGTTTCTAGACAGCAGTGGTGCTGGTAAATGTTTGGTAAAGGAACAAATGGAATCTAGCACTTCAGCTTTTTTTTAAATGCCATTCTGATTGACACATGATTTTAATGCTTTCCCACATAGTTTTGTATTTTCAAGCAGAAATCTTACTGTACTTGAATGTCTTATTATTATTATTATTATTATTATTATTATTATTATTTTGGTAACACTCCCTTTGCTTAATGTATACCTTGTCAAGCCCCGGTATCTAAGTTCTTTCTGTGAAAGAGAAATATCAATGGATTACACAGATTTGATTTAGGAACGCTAAATTTACTCCAGCAATGTTAATATATTAAAAGTAATATGTTTTTTTCTTTAATTGCAAAAGCAAAAGGAAACATTTTGAGTAGTGTACATTCTTGAGCCGTGTTACCTTTTGCTAAGGTATAAACAATTTTGTTAATACACTTACGTGTGGTCAAGGCTGCTTGAAATGACTGTTGGGGTAATGGTGTTAAGTCTCCTATTGGTGCTCAGGCACATTAGGGACTTATTAGGGCTTGTAATGCACAAAAAAGTCACGTCAGGTGGTTAAAACGTTTCACATGGGTAATGGTGGGTGAGATGTGCTAAATGTTAATCTCTGTGGATATCTGGCCATTTCTGGAAGTTTTAGTTGAAATTATCTAAAGGAATAAATGTCTCAAAACATTTATTTTAACCCCTGGGGCTCAAGCAAGGCATAGCAGATGAGTACTTGCTGGCAAAGCATCACGAGAGAGTGTTCATAGTGATGTCTCGTGTGAGTGGCACTCGTGTGTGACTGTGGCTTTTCCCCTTTTTTCCTTGATAAGAAAAGAGACATTGCTGGAGATGAACCCTATAGCCTCCCGCTGTATTAAAGCTGATGTGCTTATCTATACAGCACTGAACTGTTTCATGACTTATTTTTTTCTTCTTTTGAGGGATTTTATTTCAATTTTTCATTGTGTATTGGTGACTGTGGGTTCTCATACAGCTTGGATTGTATGCATGTACCATACCATCTCGACTTAATATATTGTGAAGTATTCAACAACCATTATGTAGATGCTAGTATGAATTAAAAGGGTATAATTTCCTACAAAAAAAGGAAACTTGTCATTTTTGTTAAAATTTAGATCATGAATAGCTGTGAATATGTGGCTAGTGAGGTCGACTTCACTTGGTGTATAAGCTAATTTATCCATCATATCATGAGTTTTATCTAGCAAAATCAGCAGAACATGCAACTGAAACTGCAAAACCGCCTTAATAAATGTGCAATTTGCATCCTGGGGTTGCAAAATGTTGAAAAGCTTCATACTAAGCAACATCAAAATTTCAACTTCCTGGTAGTCCAGGCATCCCAATACACAAAACGGGCAACCGAATATCAAAATTGCACTAATAAAAGGGCATTTTGGATCACGGGGATGCAAAATGTTAAAGTTTCATACTTGGCAATGTATCAAAAAATCGACATCATGGCAGCCTGGTCGAGTCAGGTTAGGTTTGGGAGCATGTCCTGATGCGGTGCGGTGCTGCACCCACCACACGGTGACACAAAGTCAAACCAGCGGTACCCAAGGATTCTCCAAAGAGGGACAGTACTGAAGGAGTCCAATCTTCGTCTCCACTTCACTGGATAGCATCCATGTCTCACAGCCATACAGCAGGGCAGGAAAACTTGGACCGACCTTCTCTTGCAAAGATATCGGGAGTACCACAAACCCATTTCCAGCAACCTCATGAACTCCTGTGCACTCCCAGCCTGCTGACTTCTTAGGTAGAGTCACCAGAGACATAAATGTTGCTGCCGAGGTAAGTAAATCTCTCTACAAGGTCGACCTTCTCCCCATAGGCAGACACGCTACAGATAGCTGTGCCTAAGAAGTCATTAAACGCCTGGATCTTGGTCTTTATCCAAACACTCTTTATTCAGTCTCCTGAGAGCCCCGATTAGAGGCTCCATTGGCTCTGCTAAGATCACAGCACTGTTGGCAAAGTGAAGATTAGTACATATTTCTTCACCAAGATGGCCCACAGCGGCTGGACCCCATGCTCTGCCCTCAGAGCCCTCACAGCTGTCCTCCTCAGTTGCCACCAAGTCGTGCACTGTGACTCCTCTCTATAATATCCAGGGTGCCCTGCAAGATGAAACACCTCCTTCTGGGATTACTGGCAATGCCAATACAACCCTCGGAAACCTTTAGGGTCTTATCACGGAAGGTCTGCACAGTTCTGCAGGAGTCTCCAGCTTCTGCCCATGAGAATTTGATCAGTCTCCTTCACCACAGTACCAGAATTTGAGTACCAAATCCAATGATGCAGCTCAGGGCATAGTGTCACCTCATGGGTACCCATCAACCACCAAGTGAAGTTGCAAATAAAATGTCTCCCTCAATGAGACATCACTCACCGCGATCAGAGCATATACTGAAACAACAGGCAAGACACCCAAGGAGTCCCTTAGCCGGAGTCTCATAATACAGTTGTGGAAAGGAGTGACATCAGACACCATCGAGAGGAGCCGATATGCTACAGCAACAGCTACTCCCTGAATATGGCAGCCATCAGACCAACCAGAACAAAAGTAGGTATACCCACCTACAGAGATCTGGCCAATCCCCGGTCTGCATACCTCAGAGAGTGCTGCCACCGAAATGGAATGTTTACAAAGCTCCCCCAACAGCAGAGAAAGATGACAGAGAGGGAAGGCGTCCCACGTGCCTACCCGGAAGAGCCGACCAAAACTGGGGCAGGAAAAGCTTCAGCACCACACCAGCCCCAATCCTCAACAGGCCTGACCATATTAGCTCTCTGACAGTTTCGACCACACACCTCAATACACAAAATCAGCAAAATGGGCAACCTAATCGCAAAAGTGCTCTAATAAATGTATGTTTTGTATCCCAGAGAGACAAAACATTGAAAAATTTCAACTTCTTGGTAGCCAAGGCACCCCAATAAGCTGGCAAAACTGGCAAAACAGGAAACCAAATCACAAAAATGCTCTAAAAAGAAATGCAAGTTTATGCTCATCATAGATCTGTCTATCCATTGAATAAGTCCTCCTCCAACCATTTTCTAAACACCTTTATGATTGAGCCACCCTCTTGGCAGAGAATATTATTAGGACACGTCACCTAAATTAGGGTTAGCAGACTGAGGCTACGGTTAGGATTAGAAAATATGGGATTTTCAGGCATCTAAATGTTTTTATGACTGTTGTGTTAAAACTCAATGAACCTAGAAACATCACACAAACATGAGCTCTTGTCAGAACTGCTGCAATCCTCCTAACCAATAGAGGGCAGAAAGAACAATCTGTATTTGTTAGGATCCACCAGTGTTTCTGGAGGAACCGATATACCTGTGCACCTGCTGAAAAAGGTTGGAACCAAAGGCTTCACTGGGATTTTTCAGCAAGCAAATAAAATAAAAGAACACTCAGCTCACGGTCAAGACACTGGAATCGCAACTGGTAGGGAGATGGGCATTTAAAATGCATAAATGAAGTTTGACATGCATAAATGAAGTCATCTCACTAGTATTTAAATCATGACCAATAGCTTGCCAGCTCTGCCTGTCTGATCAACTGTCGCTTATTAACTTCTTCATGTTGAATTACATGATTATTTAGCTTGCTTGGTATATTATGAGCAAAAGAGTGTAACAAGTCTGGTGGGCATTAACTGTTGGCTCAATTTGCATTGTATTATTGGCTTAAAAGAAGCTATGGTTTATGTTTCTAGAAAAGCATCTACTGTATGCACTGTTAGTAATGCTCATTTAAAAGAAGTAGCATAAAATATTGTGTTGCTTGCCCATCTATGTAAACGATGTGTTTTCGTATTTTGCTAGACTTTACTTCTTACTCTAGACTATTTTGACTTTATTTCTGACGGCATATTGATGAACATCAAGCAGTTTTTCAAGTTTGGGCAAAAGCCGAGTTGGTGAAAACTGACATAACTTGACAATAATAATTCTGGACCCCATAGGATGGGAAACCACGGTTTAGCTTGCTTTAGTAACATATTTCCTACTTTGCAACAGCCTGTTTTTTCACCCTAAGGTTAAGGTTACCAAACTGAGGCTAGAGTTAGGGTTAGAAAAAGTATGGTATCAAGCATCAAAATGTGTTTTTATGACAGCTCTGGGCCCCAGTTGGATAGGAAACCACAGTTTAGCATGTTTTAGTAACATATTTCCTATTTTCCAACAGCCTGTTGTTTCATCCTAAGGCCCCAAATTAGGTTATAGGTTTACCAATTATGGTACCCCGTACCATAGAATCTATGGCCCATATCTCTGGATAGGAAAGTCATAGAGACTTGAAACAAAGTTTTAGATTCTGTGGGCCGATTTCTTTCAATTGGTACCCCATTCGTCTTCCTATGACCCCGGGAAGTTTTTGAAATCATTGAACAAAACTTTAAGTCATGAAACCACCTCTGGTGTGTTCAGCGACGTCGAATTATGACAGGGGGATCATGGTTCCGAGTCTATATGACCTTCGGTTCCAGAGATATGATTGAATATATGTTTCAGTAAATTTTTTGAAAAGTCCAAAGCAGGTTTCTGACCAAAGTTGCCACAGTTCCTATACAGGAGTGCATATAATTGGAGCTTCCTGAGTCAAATGGTATAGCTTTTTGGGTTAGCCTAACCACATTTGCAGTTACATAAATTATATGTTAATACTGCATGACATTACCTATTACAAGTGAAAAGATGCAGTTCTTCCTAGATTTGCTAAGTGTAATTACGCATTTGATCATTAGGCTAACCTTAACCACATTTGCTAAGTGTAATTACACATTTGATTATTACGCTAATCATAACCATATTTGCTAAGTGTAACTACGCATTTCTTCATTACGCTAACCCTAACTACAGTGTAATTATGAAATTAAGGTTTTCTAATTGTAACTACACATTTGTTCATCATGCTAACCCTACCCACATTTGCTAAGTGTAATTATGCATTTCATCATTAGGCTAACATTAACCACTTCCTTAAACTAGACAGTCTGCTTTTTAATCCCATCTATACATATTTTACTGTAGGCCTCAAATGAACATAAGGGGGCATCAAGGCTGAGCCATACAAGCTAGGGGTCTGAAATTTGGCATGCATTAACTGGATCCATGTATGAACAAGTGTGCCAAGTTTCATCAGCGCAAGTCTTACAGAACGTGTCTGGTGGACCTGTAAATTTAAGTTTTTAAAGCACTTGAAGGGGAAGAGGGGCAAGGTCACTTGAGGGGATCTCACAGCCGAGCTGTACAAGCTAGGGGTCTGAAATTTGCCCTGCAAAAACTAGATATATGTATGAACAAGGCTGGGAAGTTTCATGACTGTACGTCTTACATAACATGTTTTGTAGACCTGTGAATTTAAGCTTTTAATGTATAGAGAGGGGAAAAGGAGCAAGGTGACTTGAGGGGGTCTCATGGCTGACCCCTGTGACCCCCTGGGGGTCATAAATTTGGCACAGATAAATTGGATATCTGTATGAACAAGTGTGTAAAGTTTCATGAGAGCAGCAATTGGCTTTTGAAGTTGCTAAAGTAACCAATGCAAATGAATGGGGACATATTTTACTGTACAAGCTGCTAAGGTTTGGTGCTTGCAAGTCATTCCAGTTAAATTACGAGCATTTGATACAGCACGGCTCCTTTTCCCAAAGTCAGAGTCCCTGCCGCATGACTTGCCTGCCATGGTAGTTGCAGACTACCTCACCAGCGACAGACTTTCTTGTCTTCACTCCTCTTCCTTTGCCTTCAATCTCTGTGGCGATCAGCCCCATCCATCTCTGATTCTGGAAGAGCTTCTTGATCACAGAGCAATCTAGAGTATTGTCCACCAAACCAGAAGGCCTCCATTGCTTCAAGATCTGCTGAACATCAGGAATGTTAGAAGTCCAACCCTCCTCCTCCATCCAGGCATGGACACTATGCTCTGTGGGCATGCGCCAACCAAAGTGCTCTGCCTAGAAATAGATTTATTACAATATATGTAGATTCAACGTGCTGGGGGACAGGTAGTCTGCCACCACGGACCTATCCATGTCAGATAAGTGCTTGGTGGCAGTGTCAAAGGCTCATCTGGCAGCCAGACTTGTAATATTCGGAAGGCAGTAACTGCAGGAAAACATTTTAGATGTTAATATATCACCTCCCACCACATGGTTGTGACACAACTTATGCAAACGAAGCTGTAAGTGAAGCACCCTTACCTTTCATGGAGGTGATGCAAGTCATTCAAACAGTTGTAGATGGGGTTGCTTGAGGGGGAGATGAACTTTTCATTGCCACCCATTTCTGGCTGACATGGAATTCTGCCAAACATGGCAGGGCGAACCTCGGTGTAGTACACGTTGAACCACTGTAAATAAAAAAATAAGTAAGTAAATCAATAAAAAACACTATATGAATGATATAATAAAATTGCTCCAGCTTAGGTATACATCAAAAGCAGTTAGTGTGCGGGGGGGACTATAGCCATCTCACCATCTCCTCCTCCTGCGACAGTGCAGGGAGAGCAATCTGTGTTGCAGCGGTCTTGTGTTTAGGCACCCAAATCACAACATGCCCAGGGTGGCTTGCGTCCTGCGTCCTTTTCACCCATTCATTGACTTGCAACAAACAAAATTAGATAAGGTGAATGTTGCGATCATTAGAAGCATGAATACTAAACAAAAAGACTGGCCCTTGTGGTAGAAAGGGGGATCCAACGAATGCTTCCAGTAAAAGCCTTTCTTCTGCATGGTCTGTCTCATCATGGAATTTTTCCACTTTTTTGGGGGGCTGAAATGAAAGGTGTCATGAGGTCAAATTTAGCAGGCCCTTTGCATGCATGCTATATATAGTTGTACATATCTATCATAACAGAGACTGCAATTTGGACAACTTAAATTGTCAGCAATACTTTAAAGTCAGTTCCATTCCCCTGATATGGTTCATCTTCAGGACTTGTAACAGGCTCAGTAGGGGCTGCCACAGCAGAGGGAATATTCAGCACCACATTCCCTGCATGGCCTCTAGCTCCTGGATCATCCAGGCCGGGAGACTGAAGTGGGTCCTCTTGCACATAGGGCACAGGAGGATGTGTCTCTTGCTAGTGTTGTGACCCCCTGGAATAATGAATAGGGATGGAGGGGCATCGATAACACTTCAATGGCAGACAGTAGGAGGAGCACCCCAAACAGCCTCAGTTCTGCAGCCAGGAAGTAAATGCAGGATATTTATTTCACCGGAAACACCCGGCAGAAAACTAACTAAATACAAAACACACATAAGAAGAAGGGCTGGACTGTGAATGGCGCAAAAGGAAAGAACACAGCAAAAGCAAACAGCTTCCTTAAGTCTTGAGTGATTTATCTAACTCAATAAAGCAAGCAAAATAAAGCAAAATAACACCTAACCAGTCTAAACACTAGCTTTAAAACATAACATACAGGTGGTTGCACTTGCCCCTCCAGCACGATGGTTGGCCGATGGAGACGCACGATGTCATCAGACGAACGTGGTGATTGCTCGATAAAAGTGAGCTGAAGATGATTGGCTGCCGGACAATTAAGGAGCGTCCCCTGTTAACAAAATGAGCAGACGGCGCACGCGCACAGATACACACCCGCAACAACGAGCGCAGCTACGGGCTCCGCACATAACACTAGACTCACTGTCACAAAGACAACAAAACACAGTTATTGAAACAGATTTCGTATGACATAGCATCCGGTATTTCATTGGCATCCCGATTGCAATAATTTGTCTCAACTCTGTTTTCTGTATATGGCCATTCACATCATACAGGATTTTTATGAATAGCTAATGTTGTCATTGTAAATGTAATTAAACACAGGAGGTGCAGCCTCTCAAGCACATTAAACCCAGCAACACAAGCGGCCTGTTGTCTTGAGAAATTGTATGTCTTGACATTAATAACATTAATGTAACACAGTGTCATTTATTGGACCAACTCAATTTTTGATGCATAGAGAAGCCCACATTAAAATGCAGTCAATTGTACTATACCACAATGTCAGGTCAATTGACCATAATACTACGAAAAAAAATAAAATCTAGACATAAAATTGACCTCACATTCTAAAAATTTAAAATTCAGACAATGCCTGAAACATCAGGATAATGGACTGCCTCACTTCTCTAAATCTGAGTCTCAGCAACTAGTGAGCTGTAACTCAAAAGTATTTCCCCCAGATGAGAGAGAATAAATCCAATTAGCATGCATTTATTTGTTTGCACGTGTGTTTGATGGTTCCGTAGAGAGGATTTTGGTTTTAATTTGAAATGTCAGGCATTGTTGGTTACAGACACTTGAGACTTGGTGTGCGTGGCTCCTCGGCTGTGCCGATTCTGAATTTCAAAGCCCTAAGCTTGGTGGCACCAGACCAGTGGCACAAGATGCATCTCATTCTGCTTCCCTTATAAATTCCAAATCTCAAGTTTGGCACTTTTGAGTGATTCCAGTGAAAAGATAGAAATTTTAACAAGCGTCAGTCATCTTGCTTGCTCTTCTACACTTTTGCCACAAGATGGAGACAAAGAAACCTACTCATGGAGACTTGAAATTTAGTATGTGTGGCTTTTAAACAGCATCCCGATCAGAACTTACAACTGATTGTTTTTTTTTCTTATTTTTTTATTGTTCCAGTTTATGTGTTTGTCCACATATTATTCTTTTTCTCAATGCATGTAGCTGATGGTAAGCATGTTTTTATTGGCTGCTTCTTGATAATTTACCATGACACTGGAGAGTGATGGCTACTGCTGGCAGGATTAACGACCTTCCAGACACTCAGGAAACTCCACACATTACAGTCTCTTTGACAATAGGGAGGGGAACGTTGCCGTTATGAGGCTGATTTCACCCCAATCAGAACGTACTCTGCTTAAGATGTTCATCTTTAGTGTCCCAGGGACCACAAGTACAGACCTTACAGGAAAAAAATATATATATATTCACCTTAACATGTCTGCCAAGAATCATGAATGCAGACTGTGTTTTTATGATTTTTTTTTTTTTTTTTTAAGTGATTAAGGTTGCCAATGTAAAGGAAGCACCCCACCTATCATTTGTCAGTTCATAAGTCTGAGTAGGATGAGCCAAAGCAAATTTGGTGGGGACAATTGACGGGATCTGGGTCCTCGTGTTACCTCGTGTCAATTGATTGCATTCAGCTGTTTCATGTCATCTCTGAGTAGTCCTGTGTATTTCAGTCCGCGTTCGAATACGTTTCCTTTGGTCCGTCATTGAAGTCTATTCACATCAGGTTGTGTAGTGCTGCCTGTGCCTTGTCCCTGCTCTGTTTCCCCATTAAATCCTGTTTTACCTGATCCTTTGTATTCCTTTCCTGCTTCCCCACTCCGTGCACCACGATCGTTCATGACATTGTTTCCATTAAATCATTTGAGGCAACATCCTAGTTTATTTCCCCTCTAATTACCTCTACTTGAGGAGATCTATTCCAAAATGGACATTCACGCACATCTATCATCATGTTAGTACGTATCCACTGTCCAATTAGGTTCCTTAGCCCCTATCCCCTGTCTGATGGAACTCCTCCCAAAGTTCCCTATGCAGTGCCCCTCGTCTACTTCGTCCCATTATTATCCCCAAATTCGTGTTTAAAGTGGAACCTGCATAAATAAAAAATCCCAGCCCAGGCCATTATTTGAAGAAAAAAAAAAAGACAGATGAATGAATACATAAATTAATAACTAAATCAATGAATAAATAAGTAAATACAGTCCATTGTTAAGCAATTTTAATTCATATCAGAATTAAAAGAAGTTAAGGTACCATCCCTAACACATGAGAATTAATCAAAGTTCACGAGAAAAATATAATTGGGATGCCCTTCCTTAATTGGCCCACTTGGGAAGACAAGCACCACACCTCACACAAGCCACCATTTAAGTACATCTTTATTTATTGAAGGCCTTCCAGAACTCATGTGCCCACCTTTTGTATCCATTGACTTTCTTTGCGCTGCCTCTGTTGTTTCTCTGTGACTCCCGTTTCTAGTCCTGAGATCCTCAGACAGATAACCCCCACCATGTTAAAATGAGTCATTAATGCTGTAGTTTTGGTCTTTTTTTACAATAATGTACAGATGCTGTCTCAGTCTAACTTGGATGGAGTGCTAAGTCTCCCCAATGTATTTCCACTCACAGTGCTCACATTGTATGATATGGACTACATTTAGAGTTGCCAAAGAGATGTCATCCCAGATGGGGAGGGCCTTGCTAGCCATTTGGAGTACAGTGAGACATCAAAAGTGATAAGCCCAGGAGGAGGAGCTCAAACGGGTCCTGATAGGAATTTAGTCTTGACCAATAGGTCTTGCATTTTTTTTTTCCTTTGAGTTCCGGATAATGAGATACATACAATCAGTTTTCATGAAATATCGTCTTATTAATACATTCAATCGTTATGACTGTTCTGTAAATGTGGTTATTACAGGGACCCTTGATTCGGGTTCATGCACCCATTCCCTCCCAAAATCCTGCACTGTCCTAGATTTGATGGTCCTTAAAAAGCGTTTGGTGTATCCTCTGGACCTGACGGCTGAAAATAACATTTGTGTCGCCTCCTGAAAGTGTTGCTCCTCTGAGGAGAGGTGATGGAATCGAAACAACTGAGATTTAGTTAATCCCTTAAATATATCTTTCAGGTGATTGAAGTTTGTGCAGTAGGGAATGTGTGTCTGTGGGTTTGAAATACACACATTACTTTTTAACTTCCTATCTTTTGTAGCCGTAGTGCTAAAATAAACTATTGTGTCTATGAAATTTACTCATTCCCAATCTATATGATGTTTAATTATAATGAGTGTGGTGTGTATTTGCCTTTTCCAGAAATTTTTGGAATACGTCTACTCCGCCCTGCCATACTCCAAAAATGTCATCTAAGTATCTAATAATCTCCCTCATCTCATTTAAAACTATAGGTAAGATGCCATCAGGGCCCTGCGATTTTTTCATTTTGCTTAGCTAGGCTTTGTACCACATCAGCCTCAGTTATACATATATTGGTCATAGACGACGCTGTATTCGTGCTAAATGGTGGTAAGCTACTCATGTTCTCTACTGTGAACACCCATGTAAAATAATCATTAAACTCATTTACTATATCAATTTTATTGTCAAATATAGCTGCAATCAGCAAAAATGGGGCCAAGCATGGAACAAATTAAAAAAAAGAGACTGGCAAAGACCAATCTTGACAATCCCCAGACATTTGCCTGTGGAAAATCGTTACTTTTCAATAAAATCCAATATGGTCTCCACATCAATTAGAAAAACATAAATTTGGCAGTGGAGAGGACTGGGGATGTACAATTGGGTCACAAGTCTATATTCTAAATTTGGTTTTGATGTCTCAAAGCATTTCAGAGATATGGCCCCACTTCCTGTTTGGTGGCTTTGTCATCAAATGTATTGGGTGACAGCGGCCATACTATTTGGCTTAGCATAATGCTTTGAACAAGTTTTGGTTGGGACTGAGTGTGGATGATGCACACCACGTTTGGTGGTGTTTGGATCAATGACCTAGGATGAGTTCAGAAAAGTAATTTTGCAGAAAATTCAATGTGACAAAAAATCCCATACGGTTGAAATTACCAAGAATGGGTGCTTTCAAATTGGGAATTAACGATCACAATTCTAGACCAAAGGATTTAAAAGTTGTATGCAAAGATGTATCTTAATATTTGGCCTGATGGTGGCGCTGGAGGGATGGATGGATTGATTCGAAATTTGGTGAGAGTATACTGTGGCTTAGCCTCTATCAGTATGCCAAATTTCAAAGGTGAAGATTGGAGCAAATTGGTGTCATGTGGAAAATACTGAAATACAGAGAGACCGTTGGTTATGTGCATCACTGTGTAGCCATAGCCAGCCCTGCTAAGATAACGAAAGAGGACTGTGAAACATTGGAGGGTTTTTTCACTCCGTGTCGCCTAATATTGTTTCCAAGCACAATGCAAAATATTTTAATGCGTGTCTATTTTTGGGGCATCTGGCGCCTTATAGTCTGTGTGCTCACAATGCAGAGAACAAGTACTTTGTGGAACTTTTGTGCATTCCTTGTATGTGTGAACGTACTTGGCAATAAGCTCAATTCTGATTATCACTAGAATCCGATATGGCAGTCGCATGAATTCGGGGGACATTAAAACCCCCAAGAATGTGCTTGGGGCCATACCCCAGAATTAGAAAATATATTTATGTTTCTACAACAAATTGATCAACAGTTATTAGCAAAAATGTATATTTGCTCATGGTTGCGCCCCTTATTGGTGCAATGAATTTTTTTTTTTCTCTCTAAAGTCAATGCCCTCAGCATTGGGTCCCAAGCTAGTTTGTATTTTGAATTTGGTTTTGATATCTCAAACAGTTGGGGAGGTATGGCTTACGGTGAAGAGAATGAATAGTTGAATGTTGTGTTTTCTATTTATAAGACTACATGATGTAAACGGTGACTTGTTGGTACAGTAAAGGTTGAACAGGTGTCAAAGCAGATGGAACGAAGTGCTTCATTAGTTGGGTCAGAAGTACATATTGTGTTTTGTGAAAGGACAACAGGAGAAAGGGATGTGGAGAATGGACAGGAGGCACACATTTACACTAGAGTTTATAGAAATTAATATGCAGTGTTTTCCTAGTGCCGGACTGACTGTCGAGCTGGCAGGTGCGTAGTTTCACTGGGTTTAAGTTGGTCTCTTGTGTACATTGGTTTCCTCTCGCGATTTTTTTTGTCCAGTTTGACACCTTATAAACAGTTGTTCTCTCTTGGGATTTCCACTCGGCTTTTGTCAGGTTTACTGTCTTTTATTACTTTTATTACTCTCGCAACTTTTGCATGTCTATTTCTGGGCCATCTGGCATCTTGTATTTTGGGTCCTTACAGTGCAGAGAGACTGTTGGTTATGTGCATCTTGAAGAATGGTCAGGAACTGTAACCAGGATACAGGTGGTGTGCAAACACCGGTGTTCCAAATGCCAGACACCACAAAGTGAGTTTAAATTTTAAATCATCGGTGCGCAGATGTGTTGGGTGTAACTCATGCAGGCACTATGTCTGCAACAACAGATGGTAGAGATCAGACGGTGAGCATCACAAATTCCGCAATTCATTCTTATTTATGTGAGAATGGTATGTGCCATCTGTTAAATGATGTAGTGGATATGGAGGAGCATTTCATCAATGTAGGTGAATTTTCTGTGTTTGTGAACGAAGATGGGCTGATCACCAGTATCAAGCAGAGTGTTGAAAAGAATGACACTGGTGATGATGATGGTGGTAGTTTAAATGCAGTTGAGTATGTGTGTTTTGCGATTTTTTTTTTTTTTGTTTCCAAAAATATTTAATATTTTGTATAAAGCCTTATTGATACCATTTTGTGTGTTTGTTCGTTGTAAATATATTTCGCGTGTGACATCTGTGATCCATAGTGGCGTAAGCCGAACTAATAGATTGAATCGTTTAATAACAATCAGGTTCTTTTTAGTGTCCATTTTTAGTGTAATTAGCGCTTCATTAGCGCTGAACTGGAAAAACATACATATGTCGCTCTTTCAAGGAATGGGATTGATAGCAATTATGCATCCGGTCTCATCATACTACGCTAATTTTATATTTGCTTTAAATCGCTGTCAGCCACATTAGCGTCTTGTACCAATATCCCTAGCAGTGACCGTTTGTTTTGCAGACGTCAACCTCTACCTGTACTGCTTGAATTAGCTCTGTGCATTTGTGTTATTCGGAATGTGTCATTCAGTACTCGTCTTGGTAAACACGACACCCAGGATACGAAATGCTGGAAACCTATCCCGACTGGAGGCCGTCATTTGGAGGTGGCAGGGTAACAAAGAACTCCAAAAGAGCTCTAAAAGCTGAAATCATGGAAGAATCATGCTAAGTCCAATGGTTTGGCCCTTGTCGTCGAATGAATTTAAGGGCAAAGGCACAAAACCGGAAACGAGGCCATATCTCAGCAGCGTATTTAGCTATCAAATCCAAACTTGGTGTATAGACTTCAGATCCAATTCTGAGGGCATGCACCAAAAATGGTGCCATTGCACCACTGGAGGGGCACAACAATTAGCAAAAATACCTGTTGAAATAACTGTTGAAAAATCTTGTAATTTCTGGTTCTGTGGGATGTGCCCAGGTTGATTTTTGGGAAATTTAATGTCCCCCTAATTCATGCAGCCGGCATATTGGATTTTAGTGAAAATTTATGCATTTTTCACAGGACAGGTATTTGGTGCCATCTTCACCTTTGAAAATTGCCATACTGATAGAGGCTACGTCACAATACGACCTCACCAAATTTGAGGTTAATCCATCCATCCCTGTAGCGCCACTGTTAGGTGAAATGTCAGGAAATGTTTTTGCATGTGACTTTTAAACCCTTTGACCTAGCGTATTGCTCTTTGACTCCACTGAAATGATGCGTCCACTGGACATGAAAGCACCCTTTGTTCTTAATGTCAACCATACGGGATTTTCCACAATATAGAATTTTCTGAAAAACTACTTTTGCGAACTCATCGTAGTTCTTCAATTCGATCAACACCAAACGTGGTGTGCATGATCTACAGACAGTCGAGAAGTTATTCAAATCATTGCGTGAGGTCAAACGATAAGGCCGCTGTCCTCCAGTGAATTTGACCGCACACCTAGCAAACAGGAAGTGAGGTAATATCTCCACAACACTTTGAGATATCAGAACCTAATTTTAGAATCTGAACCTGTGACCCAATTCTGATGGCACTCACGAGAAATGGTGTCATTCCACCATCAGCAGGCACTGCAATAAGCAAAAATGTGTTTTGACTAATTGTTGAAGGGTTTCATATGACAAACCATTCTTGTCTCGTAATACCATGGGAGTCCCCCAGTCTGCTGCTTCGCCGAATTCATGTTTATGTAATTGACTGTTAGAGATGATCATTGTCCCAATATCCACAATTGACAGCAGAGGCATTTTTGACCGTCCAAGCTGTTTGTCCGTCATCATCAACCGAAACTGGTGGTACACTTGCCAATCATGACGTGTCGCCATATGTCAGCAATGGTTTCTTTTTTTAAAGCAAACTTGGAATTGGGACTTGGGGTCACAACCTGGGGATGTGCAGTAAATGTCATGTCATTTGACCAGTGGGGTTGCTGCAATGAGCAAAAATGTTTTTTTGTAGTACAATTTGATACATTGGTCTTATGAAAGTGGTTCTTCTGACTGGAGAATGGCATGCTTTGGCTGCCAGTCCCATCATGTCCTTGTTTTGTTTTGTGTATATGCCTGTTTGCCCATACTGTTACCCAGTCAGTCACTGTTACAGCTGTGTTCAATTCCAGTTTTGAATCCCCACCACATCCTCTACTAGCTTCATTCTCAAATATAAGTAATCTACCCAGTGTTCTGGATTCCATTTCATAAAGTACTGCTTCATACTAATTTTTAGAATTTTATACAATCGATTAGCTGGTAATAATAATATGTCCATTTTTACCGTAAATATTCCATGTGGTCTGTTATTTTCTTCAGCTTTGCCTCACTGTGCGTGCAGCTGCACTCTCACCTGCCTGCTGCCATTTCTGAGCAAGCTCTGCACTGGTGGGGCTCCAACCCCGCAGCTGAATCAGCCTTAGGAGACGGTCCTGGCTCTTGTTCGACTTTCTTGGGCGCCCTGAAGCCTCCTTCAGAGCAGTTGAACGTTTTGAACAGTTGAATCCCAACTGAACAAGGGACTTTGCAATTAATTACAATTGATCTGATCAGTCTTCATAACATTCTGGAGAATATACAAATTGGCATCATGAAAAGTGAAGCAACAAATTTTGAGAAAACCAGTACTTGCATCATTCTCAAAACTTTTGGCCATGACTGTAGACATAAACAGGTAAGTGCAGAAATAAATTAATACACAATAAACAGAATACACAGAATGCATGAAATGCAACACTTAACTTACAACTACCATTTTTAAGTCTGAAGCATATTTTATAATCAAATTTGTCTCTGCATTGCAGCAATCAGTAGTTTCAAAGAAAATGTAATATTCTGTATAAAATAAAGACATGCAAATAATATAACATTAGGTAAAAAAAACTGAAAAGCAATGTGATAACATCTCAGTTAACATTTACCAAGATTGTTACAATCATTTAAAAATTAAGGGACAAACGTATATGGTTAAAACATTAGGAAAAATATCTTTAAAAATGATTACTATGTTTCGGTCATCAATATATAGTAGCAAGTATTACAGATGTAGGGCCTAGTGAAATACATGACTGACTTGCTAGCAATCTCAACATAGGGACAGAAAAGTTTCCTAAAATATTCATATACAAATTTATATGATTTATTGTACTTATTTACAGTACTTTATTCTGGATGGCCATTGTCTGCTGTGGGCTGCAGGTGAGGGGCTCTACAACACCCCCCTCTACAAAACACCACCCACCAGAGGACCATGGACCAACCTCAATTGTTCTCAGCACAAGCCTTCCTCCATGTTACCTGGGTTGAGATTGCTGGCCGTCCAAATGGACCTGTCTGTATGTAGGTTATCCCCTGTCCCCCCCACCCCCCAAAACATTAGAACAGAAGCTACTGGCCCCAGTGAAATTCATCCGACTTTTGTTTTCCAAATGGGCCAGTTCATGTCATATCCTCGAATTCTGTAAAATGTGCAACTGAACTCGTGTTTGTGTCACACAGACATATGCCTAATGTACCCCGCCATGTCTAGTAACCCGTGGTCTCATCTTCGTAGATCACAGACCATAAAATGTTAACCTCCTTTGGCACAGTGAAAAAATCCCCCTGAGCCAAAGGGAATATTCCGGGCTCCAAAGCTTTGCCAGGCTCAAGCCACACCTGCCAGGGCACTGTTATGAGCTGCCACATTCCTCTTTGTCTCGTTTGGGCAGCCGTTCCGGAACATTAAAGATTTAGTAATGCAGGCCTGCATTGCGTGAAGCCTGCTACAGGGATTTACAGTCTCAGGAATCTGCACGGGTGTGTCAACCTGCGTAACTTGAGATTCAGAATGACAAAGTCTGTCCGTAGCAGCTGACGATTTGTTGCTGGTACGCTAATCAATTTCTCCATTCACAGATCCAGGGGAACCTCCATGAACATCAGCATCAGCTGGTGGCTCGCTTGATGTGTTCAGAGTCCGCACCGCTGATCAGTTTCACATCACAGAGCTTGGCAACTCAGACATTTGGAGGGGCAAGGGCATCCTGCAGAAAGTCCTGGACGTGAACAGGGCTCCGTGGCATTAAGTCAATGGGCAGTGTGACACTGGCCATTGCCGAGGAAGGAGTCAGCACATCCCACAGGAGACTGAACTTTGTCCTGATACACGGAAGACATATCCCCCACACAGAACACTGTGACTGAACAGGGTGTGGGTATACCTAGCGCCGGGGAGAGCGTGAGACTGCAGGCGGAGTCCAGTGGGGGCAAGGTCACCATGGAACCCCCTGTCCTCACCTCAACCCCTCTGGACCCAGTGCCATAGGACCATCCTGCCAACAAAGAGACAGGTAAGTCACAAAGCATAGTTGCGCATATTGAATAGTGGTGGTGGTGTTGGGCGGTATACCGGTTCATACCGAAAGCTGTTTATTATTGTTATGATATGAATTTCTTATACCGCAATACTGGTTTAAATACCTTAACACAACGTTTGGAAAGTACTTCAGCTGGAACTTGTTTAAACGGGGAACTTACTCACTGCTGCACCGTTAAAACTGTACCACGAAAGATCAGTAACATAAGATATAGCTGACACTAGGATTGTCAAGAAAAAAGAAAAAAAAAAATCGATTCTCAGATACTAATCGTTATTTAAAGTTAGTATCTGATTAGATACTCATTTTCACCATTGATACCAACAGTGCAGTTTTCGCCTCATTCGGCACACTTCACACAGCACCAATACAGCGCAGGCACGTGTGCACGCACGCAGCCCCTCCCCTCTCAATAGCTGCTGAACGCATTCACGGTGGTTAACACACACATACTGAGTTAGCCAAACATGGCATATGCTGTAGCTAAAGGCAATTCGCACGCTGCTTATTTTTTTTAAAAAAGTGCCATTTGGAAGTATTCTGCAGACGAGCATGGGAAGGCTAAGGATGTCAATAAGCCTCTATGCAAACAGTGCAACAAAGTAGTACATCAAACTTGGTGAAACATATTAAAAAGACCGACATCCCGGTCATCAGGAGAAATTTTGCATCACAGCAACACTGAACTATTAAACACTTATCAAAAATGTTAACTTGGCCGGCGCACGCAACATTAGCCATTTATGTACAAGCAGTTAGCTGTATGTTATCATTAAGGTAGCAGATAGGCGCAATGGCTAATTAACTATATTTTACGTGGGAACAATGCAAAAACGTAAAACAAAAATGTGTCCTGTAAAATATGGAAAACGCCCAACTCTGAGCCATTAGTTAAATTCTCCCCAAACGAGCTTGATGGGCCAAACAGCCCTCCTCTCATTTGTAAATTTCTTATGCAATTATACTTAAAAAATATAAAATAAAAAAATATTGTCGTAAACCAGGAAACCAATATAACCAAGAAAAATACGGTGATATACTGTGATACGGTTTTGGCCAAAAAAAAATATTTTGGTGCATCTCTAATTTTATTTCTAACGTATTTGAATGTAGATTTTTTTAATGAACAACATAGGCCATTTTTAATCCACATCTCCTCTCTTTCATACCTGCTTGGCCTTATAGCTTGTAAACAAAGGTTTGCTTAGATATTGCCTATTTTATTTAAAATAGCTGCAGCTAATTAAATTCAATTATTAATATATCATAATTACTCAAGTATTATTTACTACCATTACAATATCACCCATTCTTTATCATTATTAGGTACTAAAAATATGAGTGCAAATGAACCTTTTAAATGTGCCATTTATAACACTCCTTCTTAGGGTTCTTTTAATTGAACCTTCTGAAATAGTTCTATATAGAACCTTTTGAGAGTACCATATATATATATATACACATCAAACTACAGAAAACTTCAAAGGTTCAATATAGAACCTCTCTGAAAAAAGAACTGGGTAAAACAGCACCCCCCATTGGGTGACAATCATTTCTCTTTGTACCAGTGATCAGGGGAGAGCGCGAACGCAGTCCCCCACTACCAGAAATTATGCAG
>JAODKE010015459.1:0-22289 GCA_026779605.1 Mormyrus hasselquistii
CCAGGGTGTGTGGAGTCTTTAATGATTTTACTGGCTCTTCGCTGGAGTCTGCCAGTGTAAATGTCCTTGAGGGGGGGGTAGTGCTGTCCTGATTACCCGCTCTGCCGCCATTACCACCCGCTGCAGGTTCTTCCTGTCTTCCTCAGTGAAGCTACTGAACCACACCGTGCAGCAGTAGGTCAGGAGGCTCTTGATGGTTGAGCGGTAAAAGTTGGTCAGCAGCTGTTTGGGGAGGTGAGCCTGACGCATCTTCCTGAGGAAGTACAATCTTTGTTGTACCTTCCCCACCTGGTGTGAGATGTTTGTGGACCAGGTGAGGTCTGCAGAGATGTGGACTCCCAGGAACTTGAAGCTCTCCACCCTCTCTACCTCTTCTCCATCGATGTAGAGAGCAGAGTGCTCAGCCCGCTTGGATCTCCTGAAGTCCACTATCATCTACTTGGTTTTAGATGTTTTCAGTTCCAGGTTATTGCCGTCACACCATTTTGCCTCAGCAGGATGAGAGTGGAGGAGATGTGGTCTCCCATCCTGATGTTCTGGTGTCCATTATCCAGGTGCACAGTGAGCTGTTGAGGTCCAGGTTGCTCAGCTTTTGAATCAGCTTGTGGGGTCGTACTGTATTAAAGGTGGAGCTGAAGTCCACAAATTAGTGGGTGTTTCTCAATATGCATAATTGACTGTATTTGTGTTCACGTGTACCTCCGTCTTCCATTGCTGAAAACCAGCTACAATACTTAAGAACAGAAGTACAGAGGAGAGTAAAAAAATCCCCAAATGTTACTCTTGACCCGCCCCAAATATCAAGGATACATCGCTAGCATCCTCATCAAATGAGACCAATCCCATGATTCATTGCACCCCAAGTTTGTCGTTGGGAAGTAAGTTAATAAAATCAGTCTTTGCCAAGGCCGCAAGCACGATTTTTGCTTTCTTGGTATTGAGAAACATCCACCGATTCTTGGCTCTCAATCGTGCTGCCGCGTGCATGGTCTGAATGGATGGATGGACCAATACAGACAAGACAGACCCACACTCACACATACACAAAAGCCAAATCCTCTCACCATGAGCATTTGTGCTGTCCAGCTTGGCCTTAAGCAGCATCCTGAGCCTTGACACTTCCTGCCTCTTCAGTTCATCCAGACGTGTCCGTACATGGTGCCCCACCAAGTCCAGCTCCTTACTTAAGCGCCCGCTCTAGAAAGCCACACAGAGAGTCTGGGTTACCATTGGTTACAGTAAGTTATGTCCATGACATGTGTAGATGCCAAAAAAAAAAAAAACAAGCAAACAAAGCAAGCTAAAACGAAAGCAGGAAGGAAAACAACCATGGAAACAAGCAAGCAAAAACACAAGCAGTGGAACAAGCAAGCTAAGAAAACAAGAGAACAAGCGATCAAATAAAAAAAGACAAAACTAGAATAAATAATAATGTGCAAGTTCAAGACTCACTTTGATGTCCTCTGTGTTAGCAGTCTGTAGCTTTTCCCTGAAATGTGGGTCCGTCTCCAATACTTCAATCACTTCTCTAAGGTATCTATCATAGTACAGGCCCGTGTCCTAAGAAAAGCATTGAAATTAGATAAACAGTGGGAGAATGACAGTATAGGATGAATTAAAACCCTGGGTGTTGCTCAATACCAAGAACGCCAAGATCGTACTTGTGGTCTTGTCAAGACCGGTCTTGCTAACTTGCCCCCCAAGGACAAACTTGGGGCACAATGAATCATGTTCAACAAGGCTGTGACCCACGCATCCTGGATATTGGAGTGGGGGGGGGGGGGAGGGGGTGGCATAAACAATATCCAGGGAGTTTTACCATCCTCTGTACATCTGTTCTTAGTTTCGCGACTGGTCTCCAGCAATGGAAGATGATGTAAAACGGGTACACAGGAACACAAGTAAGATCAAGTACATATATTGAGAAAGACCCCATCTGCTGTAACCAGTGTTGTCTGTTAATGACATGAAGTACCTTATTGTCATCTTGCCTGTCTTCTTGAGGGGGCTCAGTTCCTGGAGGCATTTTATTGTGGTCAATGGGCACCGACCACGTTCCCCATGACATGGACAGGAGCAGCAGCCAGTAGGGAATCACAGCCATTCTGTTTACAAAGAGTGAGGGTATTAGTGTCATCTGGGCTCAGGAAACAATCATTTTAGGTCATAGATTCCTTCAGAGAAGTGCCAGGAACCATTTAGACATGTAATGTTTGGGGTTGGGTCAGTTGAACTTAGGATGACTGTGGAAAACAATAAAAAGTATTTACCACCATACAAAGTTCAGTTTTTTTGAACATTACACTGCATGTCATTCATAGTAATTAATTGCATTTACTGATTAAATAATCAATCTGAACATGTAATTAATAATACTACTACTAATAATAATGTTATTATTATCTATATGCAACTGAGCACATAACTGATCTCATAGCAATGAAAATTTTGACTTAGGTTCAACCCAACAAATTACTGTATGTGGTACTTTCACCCCAAGTCATAGTCTTGATGACTCATACTTGTCACACCTTTCTCGTCTAAGTATAACCTAAAACGACATGAGCACATTAACACAAATTCAGAATGTGAAACATAAGAGGATGCAGTCTGTTTGTAACTTAATATCAAAAACACTGAGCAGAGAAAACCAGGGGATCCATCAATGCAGCTAAGGCAAGCAAAACATTACAGCACCGCAAGGCAAAGAAGTAGGACGAATCGAAGCACATTAACGACTTCACACAAGGGACACAGGAATGTACCTGAAAAGGCAAAGTGAAAAAAGCAAACACAAAAAACTAGGTTATGAATAAGATACACTAAAATGTGACGTAAACAGCAGAATGGCTGACAAACAAAACGATAACACAATCCAGGGTGCTATCCTAGATAACACGGGGTCCCAAACCATCTGCCAAAAGCAAAGTACTTTGATCATCTAAAACTCCCGCATATTTAATTACTTGTATCTGCCTCCGTCAGCTCTCCGCGTAGTTACTTAGTCTCTTGTTTATCAGCCTACTTATCAGTATTGCTAGCCGTCCTGACCCCAGTAATACTCCACTTACATGCATCCGCTCGTCCCTGTCACCCACCGACTGCCGTCTTGCCTACACGTCTCCTTTTCTGTCAACGTCATTCGCTGTTATCTGTACGTTTCCAGCGCGCCCGGATCCATGGGAAACATGACGGCATCAACCAGCAACGTGGTAATTGTAGTTTTTTTAGTGCCGCATGTAAACGGGTGAAGAATGTCCGCCTACTTAGTGTGGATTATGTGAGTATGCTTGGGGGCTGCCTGTGAATAGTAATGCAGTACTTATGTAGTACTTTACGTTAGTCAGTCACTGACTAAAAAAACCTAGTGTTAGTGTTTCTGTTTTCTGGTAGCCTAATGTTGTCTTTTAATTTTGTCAAATATTACACAGGCGATCTTCAGGATTGTGAAATACCGTAGAGCAATAATTCCATTTGACTAGATTATGAAAATTCTAGTAGCCTAAATAAGGTGCGTTATGCCAAAACATTTCAGAACTGTTTATTTTATAATTTTAAAAATATATCTATAAAAATATTTTAAAAATAAAACGTCACAGAATCACAGAATAAAGATAATGAACACCATTTTTGACATCGAATTACAGTGCTGATATAAATATTTTCAACAAATTAATAAATAAATAAATATCGCAATAAATAAATAATCATACAATAAACAAATACGCGAATGAATAATAAACAATAAATAAATAGACGAATGAATAACAAACAATAAATAAATAGACGAATAAATAATTGAAATAAATAAAACATCAAGTTAAAATACATAATAGTTACGATATTAATCCAATCAAATCACAACAAATGTAAAACACCAAAAAAAGCAGCAAAAATGAAAATTTAAATCGTCTACTGACATGTCAAAATGGACAGCAAGATGGAAAATTGTTGGCCTATTAGTAAATTGTCTAAACAACCCATGCGATTGAGTGGTAAAATTACAGCACATTTCACAATTGCCTAAAAATCGATGTCCCTTAAGTCCGTTGGTGTGCTGGCTCTGCAGTCATTCGTTTCTTCATCACTGACATCAACATTCAGATCTCTCTCCTTCAGTCCCATCCTCTGAGTCCTCCGGCGCATATTTTCTATCACCTCAGAAAAGTGCTGTACCGCTGCCTGGGATCACGAAAACCAGACACGGGTATTATTGTACATGGTTAAGTTTTAAGTGTTCACGTCCGTGAAGAGCACTACATTCCAGTTGAAACTGAGATCAATAACATGATTTCGTCCATAATATTTGTATTTTTATATGCATGCAAACCGATATTTTACATATTCATAACGGCATATGATCAAATGTAAAAAAAACGTCTCCGTATTTTCTCGAATACTCCCTTTCTCTATAGTTGCGCAATTTAAAGTAGCCTACTCACCGCATCTGTTTTACAAAGTCCGGCTAGTGTGGTGGTCATCTTGTCAAGCTGAACTCGCTGGACCCCCAGCTCCCTAAGGGCGCAATTCAAAGCCACCGCTGCAATCACGGAGGGGCGTGTTCCCAAAAACTGGGACTCGCAGACACACAAGGCGGTCAGGGTGCTGCTCCGAGCGCGGAGAAATGAAAGCAAGCTTTCGGTGTCTCCGCCGAGGGTCACAGCCCTGTCTCTCAATGCAGACAAAAAGTGTGGAAGGAAGTCTTGGGGGGTCACGGCAGTAATGTCCCAATGGAGAGATGCTAGGACTATAATCTCCATGTCCTACGAGACGGTAATTGAGAGAGAAATGTACGAAGGAATCGACAGGGTGAAATCAACATCAAGTCCATTCAATTCAATGAATCAGTTAATTCAACAATTTTCCAGAAACTTTTCTGTGTCACCATTTTTGATTTTGATGAAATTTGAAATGTAAATTGAATCATATACCTCGAGCTTCAGGGCCTTTTCTATGGCCCAAGTAGCAAAAATATATAATTGTGTATAATTGTGTACTTTCTAATGAGCTGTATTTTTTTTTTACTATGAAAGATCAATGTAAAGCTATAAAATGTATTTTTTTCATGTTGTGGTCAAATTAAACTTTTGCATAAATTCAAGTTTATTTATTCAAGGTCAAATTTAATCTCACAAACTGCATTTTACAGCACTGCTGTCACTTATGATGATATGGTGTGGAGTAGTCCATTCTTCATTACATGGCATACACACGTGTATGTATGTGTGTGTACTAATTGTATGTAAAACAGTGACCCATTGCATGGTCCCCTTCATGAGTTAAAAGCTCCCCAAAGGTGTCTTAAGGTGGCATGGGGAGGGGGGATATGTTTTCATTTAATTGGGAAGAAAGTACTCATTACCTGCTTTTAAAAACTTTTTTTAATAACTGTTTTGTTATTCAAAGGGCTGTAGGAGTTATGGGGGGGGGGGGGGAATTACTGAAACTACACAATTATCTCACTTTTTCTAATCCCCTTCTTTCACATACTGTAATAGCTGGAAGTGTAGCCTGAAGTATATTAATTGTTAAACAGAGTTAGTTTGCTTGCAAAAAGCAGGTACATTGCCATGGCAGAGGGGCTCGGAGATGACTCACCCGCAGGTGCTGTGGGAGGAAAGTGAAGCGAGCAGCTGCGCACAGGGCGTCGGCGCTGACAGCCTTCTCATCCGCAAGTTTGGAAGCCAGCAGAAGGCAGGCTGCAGTCAGGCAGAGCGGCGAGATGGGCCAGGAGAAGGACTGGGACAAATAGCGGTCTAACAGCGAGACGGCCAGGGGAAACACCGCGTCCACAGAGCCGTGCTCTCCGCAAACCTGCAGCGCGGGGAAAGGAATACGCTTAAAAACGGAGAGTGGCTAGGTACACACAAGTATGGGCACATTTTATTCTACATAGTAATAAAAATACAAACTCATCAGAAAGCGCCCTCTGCCGTTTTCACTGGAGCTCATCTAGAATGCACATATTCAGTATGACAGGTCGATATTCCTACCAAAGGCTCCAGGATATAACCTGATCAGTTATGCACTTCAGTCAGCTTAGCGACAGCATATAAAGACACATTTGGAAATATAACGTTAAAGACTTTGTTAAACAGCTGAGATGGAATTAGCTAGTTCTCGGAGACAGAAAATATACATTCAATTTGTTTTCATCAATCCATCCTTTTTCTGTAACCGCTAAACAAATTTAGCTTGGCGGGGGATCTGGAGCCTACAATAGAAGATACAGGTGCAAGGCAGGGAACAACCCAGGATGGGGCACCAACCCATTGCAGGGCACACTCACGCACTATTCACTCACACACTCAGGCACCATTCACTCACACTCATTCACTCACACACTCACGCACCATTCACTCACACTCATTCACTCACACTCACGCACCATTCACTCACACACTCACACGCCATTCACTCACGCACCATTCACTCACACACACACAGCCACGGACAATTTGTCAACTCCAATTATCCTCAGCATGTTTTCGGGCTGTGGGTTGGAAAGCAGAGAATGTGGAGAAAACCCCATGAAGACACGAGGAGAACATGCAGACTCCACACACAGAGCCGTGGAGGAAACTTTAGTCGTGGTCCTAGAGGTGTGAGGCAACAGTGCTGACCTCCTCACCACTGTGCTGCCCCTTCAAGATAGTTCAAGAGTGATAATTATACAAAAAAATGTAGTTAGATGTACTCAAGATACTTAGATTAATGGCAGTGATGCATAGTCAATATGAAACAGAGCACCTGTAGAGCTTATCAAATCCAAACACATGTACAGTACCTGCAGTGTCCACTTGGCCAGGGCCTCCCTGGTGTGCGAATCTTCTTCAATGAGAGACACGTAAAGTGGCGAGAGCATATACTTGTTCTCTGATTTTAGTAGCCTTTCGATGACAGTGGGGTCCCATGAGCCTCTGCAGCGAGGCTCAGGGAGTCCCATACAGGCACCCTCACCCCACCGTGATGCAGACATCGAGGAGCCAAGCAAAAAGAGGACAGAGCCCTACAGCAGAGGTGGCAGTGGTAGGTTCTGATGTTGTGTGGCTGCGCTCCTGCCTGCCTACGTGTGTCTGTCTGTATCTCCTGTCCTGTGCCTCCTATCTGTTTCCCTCTGTCTGTGTGTCACTGTGTGCCTCTCCTGAATTTAAGCCTCCATCTCTTGCCTCTTCGATATATACCCCCTATAAACCGTAAAGTGGGAGGGGCCTGTAGAGGTACTGTGTTTCGTGGACTAGAAAGAAGGAGGGACTTGTTATTAGGGATAAAAACAAAACAAAACTATTCAACAAAAGCGTCAGCAGGTGGACTGGAAGACTGCAAAAGGGGAGGGAATGTTCAGGAGATGAGGCAGGGAAAGCAGATTGTCACCCTAACTAAAAAAAAAGAAAGGGTAGGACGACAAAAAGGTCATCTCCAAATAGTGACAATGGGAGTGAATAACAATGCAGCCAGGGTGCTTTATGGCAGCACGAGTTTTACGGGAAGTGAGTGAGAATGATGTTATCTATGTAATCTCTTATTCTATACTGTGCCACTTAACACCTTACTCTAATGTACAGTCTTACAGTTCAAAAGCACTAGGAGTGCAGAACATGCAGGCACCTGTGGCACAATCTGATCCTCAGACATATGGTACTGTACAAAAAGCTGCCCGTTCTATAGACACATTCTCTAGATGATAATGATGCATGTGCTCTGTGTCCCTCTGAGGAATCTCATTGTCAAAGCAATCTGTGGTGGGCTGCCTGTTCCCCCTCAGCTGCAATCTGTTTATCCGTTCAGGGTTGAGTGCTCACAATCAAGAGGGCAGGGCAGAGCATGTGAAAGCAATGGTGATGCCAGGCAGGTCAATGAGCCATGCTGTCTCCCCCCATACAGAGCCGTGAGACACCGGCTCCTGGCCTTATGCTCCATTGTATGCGCAGACACAGCGGCAGTCCTCTGGGGTTCCTTGTCGGTCATGGGAGGGTCAGGCTCATCAGGATCTCTCTCCTTTGGCAGCAGTAAAAGGTTTCACTTAGATGTTACTACAATGATCGTAAGTTTCCTATGCATATAATTGCATATGCATGACATGATATATATTACATACATTTTTATTAGGGCTATGAATCGCTTAAAATTTGAACTAATCGCACAGTTTTCTGTGATTAATTGCAATTAATCGCACCTAACATTAAAACTTTCAATCATAAATCTCTAAATTAAAATACAACTAACACAAAGGGGAATATTTGGGTCATTCATACAATCTCATTACTATAACATATCAATTTTCTGAATTTTAAAATGAGACAGACTCAAATTATACCACCATTATACCATTGTTTAAACTGTCACTTTTACCTCTAGGGAAGTTAATTAGTTTTGTTATATTGTCATTTATTTCTGTAATAAACAAAAGTAATTCATCAAAACCCGGTGTAAGAATTATGGAGGACAGAAAAAAACAACAATACTGTATCAAAAATTGGCTAAACATTTTATCATACAATGTAACTAATCATTTATTCCAAGAAACAAAGTTGAAAGATTTTAAAACATTCTTTTATATTTGGCTACATATTTGGCAAAAATGGTTTAAAATGATCAAATCAAAGAAATAAATAATATTAATATACCCAAAAAGTTAAGGTAATGTCATTGTTCTTCACACAAAAAAACTAATTGTATTTCATTGTAATATGTTTTCAAAAAGTTCTCCAATTTATGACAATGACCCATATTTTAATAGATTTAATCATTTAATTTAAACTTGTGAAGTACAGATTATTAATTTCCAGCAAAAATACCACTTGGAAGAAAGTACAAGCTGAATTTCAATGCTTTCAAAAGGCATTCAAAGGGCATATAATTGCAGGTACTCAACAGGCAGATCAACACATTATTCAATTCTGACTGTGTGATCAGTCTAAAACCTATTTGACAAATGGATCTAAAAACCCAAGCATGACAAACACTAAAAGAACCCTTAATAATATGAAAGATCTTCAGATTTTTGTCCTGATCTGTTCCTGTTGCGTTCCATTTGCTGGCCATCTTGTTTGGTCCCTTATCACCTTCACCTGATTCCAGTTATACATTATTCCTAGTGTTTGGTCTAATGACTCACACCAGTTCCTGATCTGGTCCTTTGAATTTGTGTATATATGAACCTGCCTGTGCCTTGTTCCTTAGTCTGGTCATTGTAGTTATTAGTTTATCAGTTTTAGTGGTTGTTGCAGTTTTGATCCCTACTGTGCTCCCCATATTTTGGTTTACCCTGGTCCTTCCTGGCTGTTCCTTTCTACCTGCCGTTGGACCCCCTTGTGGTTATTTCGCTTCTGTTTTGGTTCTATAATAAGCTCATTTGCCCTGCAAGGCTGTGGGTAGATTGTTTCTCATTTTTGTCATGATTTTAAGAAGGTTTAAGATCTCAATAAAATAAAACAAATCCTATCCAGTGTCATAACCTAAACTCTCATGGTGTTTACAACCAAGAAGAAATATTGTACTGTAGGCCTCTATTAACATTTTTTGCTCATACTATTCTCCGATTTGGGTATGAAAATGATGCAAGCATTAATTTGATCAAAGCTAAAAAATTAATGCTTTGTGTTGAAGCTATGAATTTCCTGTATCGATCTTCCAGGCATTTGGCCAGTACACAGCTGTTGGGATCCTGAACCCTGTCCCTGGCAGTACAAGGCAGGGGAAGACCCTGGATGGGATGCCAGTTTGGTGAATTAGAGTCACTCCGTGGCCTGTATTGTGTGTTAACCCTGCAATGGATCTAGATTTATGTCACACCTTTAAGTGTCATTCCATAAAATGTTTCCCATTCTCCCCAGTTTCATTCATTTCACTGTCACTCACTTCACCTAACAAAAAGAGGTTAAACGATTTCACAATTTCATTTGCTAGTGGGGGTTAAGTACATTTTACAGAAAACCTGAATTCTGTTTTGACATCTTGCTACTTTCAGATGCTGAAAGGGGACACTGGAATTGTCAATAAATTGTTGAGAGAGGTGCAATATACAATTTGGCACAAAAGGTAAACCTATGTGGATTTGGGCTGATATTTGAGCAAAAAGGAAGAATTACGGATGAGGAGTCCTCAATGGATCCGCCACCAGAGCCTCCAAGTTCGAAAAGCCATCTACCTGTTGATTAACGCATATGAATTATGAAATCCTTTAACAGCCCAGTGAAACAGGACAGCTGAGATCAGACACAGAGAGAACCAGAGATGTTATAAAATTCTGTGTGTCAGGGGTTTTCTGACTGTCTCCAGTCCCAGCCTGGCACTCTGTTAAAAATGGGACTGCTTTTGTAAAATAAAAACTGATAAATAACACTTTTTACCCATTATTATGCTCAGATAGGGAATGCCCATAAAATAGCACTTCTTATGAAGAGCATAGCAGAGACAGATATATAACGGTAAATCATTAGTTTTATACAAGAAGATAAAGCAGAGTAACATATTGCAAGCTGTTTAAGTAGTGTGTTAAATTCATACCTCCCATCTGCACTCAGACATGCACTAAAAGAGGAGAAGACAAGGAGGAGGACCCTGGACAGAATGAGAGGCAGGCCTGTCCCTCTGATTTCACGGATCATTTGTCCGGATGGACGACTTGCTGGTGTTCCTTTTGTCAAACGGAAATTTAAACATGAGACACTATTTGAACAGACACTTGAGGAGACAGAGAAGCGGGGCAAAGGGCACGCCAAGGGCAGACTGCAGTGTCAGGAGGCACAAGGAATTCTCAGTTACTGGCTGACTATACAGAAGTACCCTGCATAATGTAAATCTGACAAGGTGTGTTACAATAATCAATGCCCTATCAGGGGCTTGCTTGCTTTATATACACATGGTATTCGCCTTCAGTAGGAAGAGTTAGCCAATAGAACTTATTACAAAGCCATGAAAATGTTACCAACTAAATACATACCCAATCAAAACTGTAATATCCCTAACTGCTTTTGGCAGAATTGCACTGTACACTTATTGTGAGGAAGACTGATGCTTAATGCTCAAGACTATCATTTCATTGTGGTGTTTTAAACCGATCAATACTGTATATCTGATTTCTATACGAAATAACAAATATAGCAAAATTTTAAGAGATTTCCCACAGGAAAGTTAAAACAGTACGATACGTATACAGCAAAGGGTATCTTGTACTTCAGTTTTCCTGTTGGGCAATAATTATGGCATATCAAAGATAGTGAACATGACAGAAGTCTGATGATTGGACGATTTAAAGAGATTTTTTTTAACATGAGGTTGCTAGTTGCTGTCAAGCCACTGTCAAGTCATAACTGGTGATGAGAACATAGTGGATCATACATTTTAGTTGCATTTCAATATGATGGAGTGTTTCCAGCTAAGGTTATGCTTTCACACCAGTCTTTCCAGTGACAGTCTCAGTTAATATTTGCACTACAGTATATATACAGTATATGCAAGTGTCAAAATATTTCTCTGTACGGGGCCATGGCCAGGATTTTTAAAATACTGAGATCAAAAGATAGTCCATCCTAGGTGTGCACTGTAACGGATCGTGGTTACTAGAGTTGCATAAAAAATACCGAGGACTTGACCTTGGTGTCCTCAGTGACAGGTCAAGCCTGTCATTTAATCCAAGGTCTTCTGACAAACTGCGTTAATAAAAAAATGTAAACTATTTTTTTTTTTTTTTTTTAAAGTTCCATCATTAGAAAATGATATTAAGTATAATCAACTTAATATGGCAACCTGGCCATTGGAAAAATTACGGTCTCATTACATGTAGCAGCAGCACAGTTACCCTCACACAGTGTAGCTCATGGGGACAAATACAGCTCTCCCATCCTGTTTGCCATCACGAACAATCTGCAGCAGTGGACAGATTTAACTCTTTAGTTTTAACTCTGCATTTTCATTAATCAATACTCATTGTCTGGCGGGGAAGTCATTGTCAGACTAGAAACCCCTGTATGCCAAAAGGTCAGTGACTGGCCCATTATGTGTTGCCTTAATAGCACACTTGGCAAATCGTACATATATCAGGGGTGGGCAATCTTATCCGCATAGGGCCGGTGTGTATGGAGGTTTTTGGGATAACCTTTGGGTCAGCCAATCAGTCCTCTTATTAGTAATCTGATTAGGGAGTTGCAGCAAAAACCCACATACACACTGGACCTTTGCGGATAAGACTGCCCACTCCTGTCTATATGGTCTCATACATGCAAATAGTTCTCTTTTGTCCATCTTTAATTTTTGAATGAGCATCACATAGGCTATCACCAAATGAAAGGTTTTAATACTTAAAATAGATGTACCAATTAATTTTAGTCTCTAATACTACAAAATTATGTTTAAAGCTATCTATATGGGCCGTAAGTGTATAACTGATCAGTAAAATATGCTAATAAATAGTAAATAAATATGTATGTCTTCTCCAAAAAGTTACTGATGTCTTGGATGGTTAGATGAACAAATCTCTCCTCAGGGGGCACCTAGGCCATTCCATATATTTGTCAAAATTCAGCACCACATCACTTATTTCATTCACTTCAATTAATTAACTTCATAAAGTACTGTTTAGCCAAACAAGGTTTGTTAGTTTTAAAAAAAAAGGTCCAAGTCAAATTTCCCAATAAGAAATAATTTTAATGAATTGAATCCGTTCCAGACCCCCACTATTTAAACTTATCTACATACCTAATTATAAAAAGCATTAACAATCTATATAAAATTACAGTAATACACACATGAAAAAGCACACAAACAAAAGCAATAAACATGAAATAAATGACAATCCCATACTCCGAAGCGAGAGCAGACCCACGTGCACCACCTTCCAGTCTCGCTACAGTATCATTTCCTTTTTAAGTTCTACAGTTACTCTTTACACTTTTACTCTTTGGTTTGCTAGTAGTAACTCATGTACTACTGGCTTTGATTTTTACTTTCTGGACCTGAAATGTCCGCCTCTGCTGCTAAATAGGTTCAACAGGTGGTTATATGAGTACCAGGATGAAGTCCAATGTCTTCTATTGCCTCACCATTAAACAAATCTAAACATCATTCAGTCTTCATGGGAAGTTTTGGAATAAAATGTATAAATTAGATGTCTAGCACCATAGATCAGTGTTTCCCAATCTGGGCCCCAGTTTATTCATGGTTTTGGTATGTGGACTGTCTCACAGGGACCTGTGAGGGAGCAAAAACATGGACTAGGCCAAGCTTAAAAGAGGCAGCAGCCTGAAAACGGTCTCCACGATACTGCACTAATAACACTAACTAGACTGGAGTTTGTACTTGATAAGGTGACACGTTGAATCCTGTTTTTGGTACCTTGGATTCCAACTGCATTTCAGTTAAGGGCCAATCGTCCACGCTGAACTTACACAAATGTCTAAATGAAATCAGAAGAAACCTGATAAATCAATTAGATGTGATCCACTTTGTGTGCCCTGCAATGGGTTGGCTGCCCATCCTGGGTTGTTCCCTGCCTTGTGGCTGTAATCTCCAGGATAGGCTCCTGACCCCCCGCGACCCTGAATACGACAAGCGGTTTCTTAAAATGGATGGATGGATGGATGGATGGAGATCCATCTTTCATGAATCTATGCCAACAAATGACACTGTTTTGTATTGAAGTACAGCCCCAGTCACTTTACCTGCACTTCACTTAATGCTAACTGGTTACTATCTGGCAGCATCAGTCTCCCTCCCCTTTTAAGTACCACTTTTGAATGTATTTAACTCCTCTGGCTCATGTTCCTGTGTTGAGTGATTTCTGGAAAAGAGCTACTCCTAAATAACTCATTTTAAACTGCTGCAGAAAACAATGAGTCAGGTGCTATTTATTGAATTTAATATTAGATAAAGCTGCAGCACATTGACATCAGAAATGGACCCCATACAACACATTAATCTGGCATTATCTGCCTCCACTTCGGAGAATACCTGAGCCAATTATGTAACTTATTTCAAATCCTCTAGTTTTGTAAGTTCATATTTAACAAGAAGTCTTTAGATCCTTATATTGGCAGTACATCATCATGTTTCTCAATGAGTTTCTTTATTTCCCAGTTTACCAACAAGATTATTTCAAATTTATATTTAGGCATTTGGATTTAATTTCAGGGATTCAATAACATTATCACCATTATCATTTTAATCTGAAAAATGAACATTATTACAGACAAGCATACAGACAAACAGACAAACACACACACACACACACACACACAAACAGTACAGTATGTGAGTCTACATGTGTGGTTGCAATATCTGAGCTATTCATAAGGGGGCGCTATTTGCCTACTTTCTGCAGAAAATGTTGCATTTTTGAGCACGGGTGGAGGCTTGTATTATGTGTGTTAAAAGAAAAAAAAACTTTTTACTGTCTATGATTAAAAACCAAACGGAACATATTCCTACAGATCATTTAACCAAACAGACAGCTAAATTAGATTAATTAGATTAAATATCTAAAACTATATTAAATGACATATAATACACCAAGTAAATGCATTAACTTGTAACCTCTACATTAAAATTTTTTTTTACAAGACCAAAAGTAACAACAACAACAACAACAACAATATAACCGAAAGTAAAATAGCTTTAAATATTTAATGTAGACTTGTAATTTATGCTGCCACACCAAGGAAAATAATGTAAAAATAGATGATATAAAACAGGGTATGAATAGTAAATTTGAAGTTCTACAAGATAATGCTTACTCTGTTGTATGGCCACCCAACCTTATTTAAGACAAAGTGCATTAACCTTTTTATCTTAGATAATTTCCCAAAAACCAAATGAACAATTTAATTATTTATTATAATTTAGTCCTTAATTAAATTGGACAATATCATTTACCCACCCCATCATCTATGTAACCATATATTTACTTCTTAATTTCAATATATTTTGTGTCACTTAATCATTGTGGGAAGCTTAGCTCATCAGGGAACAGGAAAAGCACTTCACATGGACCTTCAAGCAATGAGTCTGTTTTATGCTCCTCTTTTTAAAGGAGCAAGTGAAACTTAAAAAGGGGCGGAACTCCCACCATTTCAGTGTTCAAAAAAGTAATATGTAATATCACTGCCAGCTTTCATCATTCCTCTCTCTCCCAGGTTCCATCTTTCACTCTGGTCTGGCTTAATGCCAAATGCTTAAGTGCAAAAACAAGGTACAGGTAGCATAAATCTAACCTAACTGAGTCACTTTACTCAGCTTCCTATGACAGATGGTGGCCCTGCCCACTCCCATATCAAAAACATCAGAAACAGACAGAAATAAACCCACCATTTTCCTTTTCTATAAAAACATTGTGCATCAAAAAGCAAGCTGACACCCAATTTTCAAGTGAAATAAAACTTCAATAGCAATCCCTTTTGTAACAGATATTTAAAAATAACCACTATTGACATTTAATCTTTACAACATATTTCATTTTGCGCCACTTGGAATAAAACTGCACGGTATACATAAAGCATATATTGGGTCTGGTTCTGCTCATGGGAGTTTTACTTACACAAAAATGCTCTCAGGGCAGAAAATGATTAGTTCAAAGAGTTAACCAATCAACCAATTGGTTAACCAATCATATTGCAAAGTGACGCGTGTCAAAGCAACTAGAGGAGGGGGAACCAAGCAATCACATTTCTTGGTCCCACCTCTGTCAGTTGCTTGGATTTACCTACTCTACAATCTGATTGGTTATCTCTCTGAAACCAATCATTTTTTCGTTCTGCCCTTAGAACATTTTAGTCTAAGTAAAACTCCTATGAACAGATTCAGACTCAATATATTTCTAATTGTATTGCTTTTTGTGATTGTTGATATTGACACTTTTTTCACTTATCTTGTATTTATGTCTTAATTTACTATTAGCTGTATTTTGTTTTAGTCTTATTTGATTATTCATTACATTTTATTTTTTATGTTAGTTTGTTTTATGTAAAGCACTTTGGTTAAAGCACCTCTGCTGTTGTTTTAAATATGCTGTATAATATGACATTGACTATATATGCTTTATGTATACTATGCAAAATAAAGTAAGTTTCAATGAAAAATAAAATGTTGTCAAAGCTGTTAAGTTCAAATTTCAATACACTCAAATGTAAGCAAGTGATGAAAGAAAAATAAAATTCATTTTTAAATTCATTTTAAATCGATGTACTTTTGGCAAAGTATTTATAGTTGCATGTATATGAATACATTTACAGTATATGTATAAAAGTTAATCTATACAGGTATAAATATATATGGAGAAAAGACAAAACACAAAAATCATGCCTGTGAATATGGACTGGAATGCATGGTTGTTTGTAGAAGTCTAACCACTTGACATTTATTATTAAGTGTAATTTGTAAATTGTACAAAAATATGAAAGATGTGCCAATAAAAATTACCAGCTTTAAGAGAACTAAGGTAGCTAGGAAGCCATGAACACTGCCTGCAGCAACGACAACACCAACGACAACACTAAGGACAACACCATCGACAACACTAAGGACAACACCAACGACAACACTAAAGACAACACTAAGGACAACACTAAGGACAACACCAACGACAACACCAATGACAACACCAAGGACAACACTAAGGACAACACCAAGGACAACACCAAGGAAAACACCAACGACAACACTAAGGACAACACCATCGACAACACTAAGGACAACACCAACGACAACACTAAGGACAACACCAACGACCACACCAACGACAACACCAAGGACAACTCCAACGACAACACTAAGGACAACACCAACGACAACACTAAGGACAACACTAAGGACAACACCAACGACAACACTAAGGACAACACCAACGACAACAAATGCATCAAATGCTCGACTTGCCAGCCAGGGCCTAAATCCTTACATATAAATGGGAGAGAAACAATGCAACACATGAGGACAATCAGGGCAGGTAATGGTAATTACTAGACACAATAGACCAGGGGTGCCCAATCCTGCTTCTGGAGAGCTACAGTACCACCCTGCAGAGCTTAGGTACAGCCATAAATTAACACACCTGATACAGATAATCAGGCCCTTCGGTTATATCTCAGTATGAAAACCAGCTTAACCTCAACATAGCTGACTAATACTGAGATATAACTGAAGTTGAAATAGAACTGGAACACCTCCTACATATAAAAACAATGACGTGCTACAGCGTTGGTTTGTTGTTTCAGTCAATAAAGCTTCAATCTCAAAATTCACTTTACCAAGCATATTGCATATGCGCGGAAAAACAATAGCGATAAACATTCAGCATTAGACTTTAAAACCATATATGTTATGTCTGTTTATTCAGTTAAGCTAAGCAATGGTTTTCTATTTAAATTTCTTTCAGATGTTATAAAGTAATAAATACGTTTATATATAAATGTGTGTGTGTATTAGGGCTGTCAAAGTTAAAACGATAATAGCGCGTCAATGGGAATTCAGTATGTGACTGATTTTTTTTTGGTGCCATTAACGTATGGTGAGTCGGATGGCAGCTCAGGAAAAATAATGAATAACGAAAAAGCTATTTTGAATGGCAGGTTCGGCTTCAAAACTCTGTCAGATGGGTCCATCGACAAGACCATAGTTATTTGCAGTTACTGACGATGTGAAATAAGTTACCACCGATCGAAGAACGTTTTGTTTTAAATACCATACCAGGGTGCAGCTCTTCCCAGAACGATAGACGCATTTGCATTTTCATGTCTTAACATATTATGATAATACTTTTGTAAATATAAATAATTTATTTATGGGTTAATTTTTTTTTTTCATTTAGGTATTTCTAGATATATGTGAATGAGGCAGTCCGCCGCGCGCTTCTGTGATGTCTTAACTGCGTAATTTACATATTCTTTAAAGTCATTCTCTACGAGAGTGTCTAGTTTTGTCCATCCCTGGCTACTGTCAAATGGTAAGCTTTCCAGAGTTTTCTTCAGTGTCCGAGATTCGACGTAGGTTTATTAAATTTATTGGGGTTGGGTAATTATATTTGTAGTAAATCATTACCACACCTTTCCAGATCTACGTAAAATTATTATATTTTTCTCTGAATTCGGAATGGTGAGGATATTTTGCACTGCTCGGTCAACACAGTTACAAGTAGTGAAGTGGAGAAGGGCAGACAACTGCATAGCCAAACGAACTTGGGTGAGGGTGAAGACTATCGCTACAGAACTGAACGATATTGTGATATTAGTCACATTTACGCGTCCGAGTGAATTAAAACTGAGAACCCCCTCGAAATTGTATTTCTTTATTTTTTTTTGTAAGTACTTGGAAGTTTTGTTTTTGTCTTAAATGCATATATACCAGTATTGCATTAAAAATCATATCTCAGACTTCTTCTCTATCCATTGGGGCTTTTTATCAATTTTGGGTCAGACATTTAGGATAAAATGGCTTTTTGCTTTAAAAAGGTTGCCGACTTCTGATCTATACTTAGTTATATGACTAAGTAATATGTAATATTTAGCAGGTCAACATGCCGATCTGTTGTTGGGTTGAGTTTTTCTTAAGTGATGAAGGGTTTCTGATGAAATTTGGACAATCTTTGTTGTTGTTTATTGTTGGCAATTGATTTCCAATAAGAAATCCATACATTTGCAAAAAGCAATCATGCCTTCCCAACTCTAATATTGATAAGAATATTAACACCTGAAAAAAATCCCTTAATGGTAAATGTTGAATAGATTCATGATTTAATTTGCGATTAATCAATTAACAATGGACATTCGTGCGATTAATCACGAGCAAATATTTTAATCTTTAAATGTTTAATCTATTGACAGTCCTTATATATATATACTACTAAAGTATAGAATAGAAAGATTCCCAATTAAACCCCTACAGTACATTCCCACATCAGAGAGATTCTAATATTAGCATTTATATGATTATATTTGTAGTGCTTATAAATATTTATATTACATTAGACTAAAAAGTGAGAAATTTAGTTAGTAGTTTTTACACATAAGAAGAACGATATCAAAACTGTGTCAGTGTTTACACATAAAATTATGACATATCTAAGTAGCCCATAATGTCCTGAAAACAAAACCATAAAGCATAACTCATGTACATACGGTGTAATAAGCCTAAAATCAAAGGGATAGAAAAATGCTCAAAAATAGATATGGTTCAAAGGGTTAACACAGTACTTTGATTCAGTGTCAAACATTCTGCTTCAAAGTTCAAATGCAGCAATAAGGTGTGCCATATTTGAAGAAGTATTACACTTGTACAGAAGCATTTATATTGAAATTTTAATAAAAAATGTCCATGGTACAAATTATACTGTGACACAAATTTTAGGCCATACTGCCTAGCCCCAAGATGATGCCTATGCTCACATTTTATAATGTGTTGTTCTATGTAGTTTTTGATTTACTTCTGATCTTCACTTAGTCTAGCCCTGCCTTGATCTTGGTTTTGTCTTGGTCACCACCTGCCTTGGTCTTGGTCTAGTCTTGTTTTCACCCTGCCTTTGTCTTGGTCGTGTCTTGGTCTCAAAACACTCTGGCCTTGGTAATGACTTGGTCTCAGTTTAGGTGGTCTTGACTACATCGCTAAACTAGAGTGACGACTGGCACTGTGCACTCACATCGAGACTGGGAACAGGACTGAACAGAGCTGAAGCAGATGATAGATGATGTAAATGCTGAAAAAATGGATATGGTTCAAAGGGTTAACACAGTACTATGATTTGGTATAAAACATTCTGCTTCAAAGTTCAAATGCAGCAATAAGGTGCGCCGTATTTGAAGAAGTATTAAACTAGAGTAACGTCTGGCACCGTGAACTCACATCGAGACTGGGAATAGGACTGAACAGAGCTGAACCAGATGACAGGACTTGACTGAAAATTGTACTTGAGGGAATAAGACTGCGGCAGACAGGAGATAAATATCTGGGAACAGGACAGGATCTTAAGACAACCTAGCAGTATGGGGAACATAGGACTGAGGGGGGCATAAACCTGCAGGACCAGACAAAAGACATTGAAAAAACCAAGACAATTGAGCTAACAAGGGCATCACCACTGTCAACAGCAAACACAACAAACGACCGGTTAGACAGCCGGGTTCCAATATATATAAGATATATACAGGAAAACACATGTGCAACACATGAGGGCGGCGTTCAGGGCAAGATAACTGGTCATTATTATACACAACAGGGTAACACAATGGGAAAAACATAATAGATAGACCTGACAATGTTAACAACACTATTCATTACCCACCTCATGGAACTATAGCTGATCCAAAACTCAAATAAACTATAAATGATATTAAGAAACGACTATAGAACGAGTTGTAATTGGATATTAACTTTAACTGATCTTTCAAGAAATCTGACAAACCAATTAAATTAACATGACATATAGCAAATGTTCATTTTTTCTTGCCCTCCCCTCTCTTGCCTTCCATTAGTATTGTTTCTCTTTGTCTCTCTTCATTGGCTCCCCATAGTTGCTCACATGAAGTTGAAGCCCTTGCTGCTGGCTTTCAGAGCCATTAATGGATAAGCATCTATCTCCATTAAGAGGTTTCTTAAGACCTGTATCCCATCTGGCCCTCTCCGGTCAGCAAACCAACACCACTTGGAGATCCCACAAAAAGGGTGAAGTCTCACTCCAGACATGTCTCATGCATGGGTCCCTGAATGTGGAAAGAGCTGGCAAATCAAATCAGATTACCCTAACCCCTTCAAGAAACATCTCAAGGCCCATCTGATCCAGGAATACCTATCCAAACATACAGAATTCCAGGTTTCTTTAATGTTTCACTTTTTGCTGATTGAATAGTAGTCTTGCTAAGTTCTTGCTTTGTTATGAAAATGTCGTGCAGCTCTTCCTCCAATGCTGTTTATTACCTGGGGATTCATTGGAAGTTCAGTCTGATTGCACTTATGCCTTAGCAACTCCTTGACAACGTCTATATTTGTAATGTACCATTTGCCTCACTTGTACACCACTTTGGAGAAATGTTTTTGCTAAATAAAGTAAATGTAAATATTTCTTAAAATAGAACGTACAATGAGTATTCCCTTACAATTGGGAGTTTACCATGTTCATATGTATAAAGAATTTGCTTAAAGCGTCTGGCTATTTTTAAAATAGTTATTGGACTTAAAAAAAAAAGAGTTAAACCATGTGAGCAACTTTGCGATAGTGCAGAGTTTGAAAATGTGACCCCGTGGACCCCCGCAGGTTGTCGCCATCTCCCTGAGCGATCAGACTGTGACTCTCTCCATGTTAAAATATCCCCCTGCTATTCTCTGAACGTGTAAATCCGTGAACCTTGCGGACATGCCAATTAATTAATGTGCAGTAAGAGATAGCCGCTCTTGCCAAAGTGCCCCTTAAGGGCCGCACCGCTTCTGAATAAATACACAGTCTGAGCAAAGGCAGCCAGCTGGTAAAACAGCAGGAGCCCACCAGATTTATTTATAGACTGAGGAGGTTAATTTTGGCTCCACTCTACTATATTTTTGGAAGCTCAATTCCATTATTGAGAGATGTTTATCACTTCTATTGTATTCAAGCAAATATGTTGCTAAGACCGAGCGGCTCTTTAAATCCTTGCACATGAATCTGATACAAAGGCAGCCTCTCTTAGGTGACTCCAGGCAAACCAGTAGGGGTCCTACTCCCATATGTATCTCACATGACATGCCTAGCTGAGGTCAGGTCTTGTGAGACTTTATTTCCAAGTGACCCATGTTCCATCTCAAGGTGACTTAATGGCTTGGGATTTTAAATACCTTTATGTATTTTTTAAGGCATTTTAAAACTGAGGTCCTCATGGAAAAAAACAGCTTTATGTGATTCAGTGTCATTATGTGGGATCAAATCCCAAAATCTACAGTCAGGCAATTCACCAGTGTTTGGCAGTCTGCTCCTCTTCATATGACAGTGATGCTCTCATTCACCCACTCCCTCGTTCTTTCGCACAATCCTGCCTCTTTCCCTCTTTTTTTGGAAAGCCTGCATGAGTTTCAAGTGACACCTTCCACCGTGCCTTAGGGGGGAAGGAAACCAAAAGTTTTGGGGGGGGTGGGGGCGGGGGGGGGTGGGGAGGGGGGCTGGGCGGTAGCTTAATGCCTATATTACATTGTGAGGAGACCAAATGTCCAAAAAGCCTGCTATTCTGACATTGTGGGGACAATTTTTCGAACCCCCATGGAGTTTCATAAAAATCCATGACTACAATCAAAGAACTACAAATACCAGAAGTCTTGTATTTGGTTTGGTTAGTAATGGC
>JAODKE010015867.1:0-22177 GCA_026779605.1 Mormyrus hasselquistii
AAGATAAAATAAAAAGTTCACTTTGGTTGTTTTGGAGGGGGGGGGGGTGGGGGGGGGGGGGGGGGGGGGGGGAAGGGGAGAGAGAGAAAGAGTAGCCATTAGGTGGGGTGGGGGTGTCCGGGAAATGTATTGATACAGTATGAAGCTCACTTCTTAACTAACATAATTGTTCTTGCCAAATGTGGTTTGTTTTATATAATATTTATATGGTTTGCTGTGTATAATAATATCTCACCAAATATATATTTGCATCGCTAGCATGGTTTTCATAACCACAAGAAGCATTTAAGAATGTATTTTTCCTATAACTCACAGCACAGCTTCTGAAAAACACTAAATGTTTTTATCTGACTCAGTTAATGTGAAGTGACAGTGGATTCAGTCAGCTCACACATTTCATCAGGCAGTAAGTACAGTATTTAAAGCAAAACAGAAACTGCACTTTAAATGTATGAATCTTCCCCCTGCGTGGTGCTCCACAGTGGAAGAATATAAACATAATGTAAATGAAAATAGTTTGGATGATTTTTTGAATAAAAAAAAATGAATAAAGCTGACAATTTCTTTCACATTTAACTTGGAAAGATACATCACATTTGTCATTTAACTCTGTTGTTTTTGCTTCCACAGTCTCAGGTTCTGCTATTGCAGGTGCATATACTGCACGGTCAGTCTGCTGTATAAACCCGGCAATCCAGCTGATCACTGTTTCATTTACCAAACATAACACGCTGCACGTTTTCTCTTGCATTGAATTTTATGTTTAAATAGCTGCAGTCACGGAGCTCATATTCACATTTTGATATTTATTCTCTATTTTTAAAAATAAAATGTAGTAATTATATCACCGGGAAGTCCTGTCTCGTGTCCTATTAGCATCTTCAGCATTGTAATAATTGAGCTCATGCATCTTGTAGCTGTTTGTCCTTCCCGTCTTTTGCCATCAACACATTGTATAAATGTCCCTGATTAATATTTTAATTTATTTCCATGTCTATCAAGCCACTTAAAAGAACGTGTAGTTCTGTATCGATAGCCAGATGTGCTGTTCGTCTCTGTGTGTATTAATGCGATTTGGGGTAACAGTGATTCAGGTCATGGACCATGGAACATCTGAAGGGGGGGGGGGGTGACAGGAGGGATAAAGTCATGGAAGACTCAGATATAACTTACTGCCTATACCTTTTCTCTAACCTGCTCACTTCACAGATTTGTGTCTCATGATGCACGCTGACATTTGGCTAATGCTGCTGATGGCGTAGCATTAAGTATACAGTCTAATAAGAAGGAAAATTGCAAAACTCGAGAGTGAGCAGTACTATATGCCTTGCCTAAAAATCATGGATATTTTCTTTACTTGTTAATTTATTTTTTGTTCGTCGCTGCATTCTTCATGATGCCATAAAAGGTACCTGCCCTGCCCCCCCCCGCCCCCCATTCCACAACCAATGATTCAGGTAGCCCAAATGAGAGGGTGGATTTCCTGCCGACACCCTTTCTACCTCCTAATGCTAAGGGATGAAATTAGAACATTAAAAAAAAATCCAAAATCTAAACCCAACCCTGGTACCTGAATATGGCCCCAACATGTGTTCTTCAAGTCTGGCATTTTCTGAAACATTCTCTAGATGTCACTATGTGTGCTATTGCAGTCAATTACTGTGACCCTGTCCTGGATAAACGCCAATGAAAGATGTATGGATGGACATGGTAATCAGTGTGCACAGCAATCATTGTCTGTAATGAAAACTGAAAGTAGTGCAAACACTACTACTAGTCAAAATCACTTCATAATTTATTAAAATGAAAGATACATTTTTGGATAAATTACAATAAAATCGACTTATTGCCTCTAATAAAATAAAAATGGTTTGAAGATGGAAGTTGTTATAGTTTTATGGTTTTTAAATTAAGTACTTTCATGGAAAGCCATAACAGAGATATTAAAAACCAGTGACATTTGGTGTATGAAGTAGTCCAGTGTTTAAAGGAGATATTAGCATAGCAGCTAAAATATGCACACCAGCGCCACCTATCCAAGTATGTGCTGAGGTATACCTCAGAGTCATTGCTATTCTGTTAATTTGCAGAGTCCTTTCCAATGCAAGTAGACTGAATTGTAGACTTGAAACTATTTCTTAAGCATGTCACATTTTTAAAAATTCAACATGGTAAAAGTCGGTCAAAAACAGGCTGAGAGTCTAGAAACCTGACTTCTGAACCGTCCTGAACTAGTCTAAGCTGGGAGAGGCTGTGCCGTGAGAGCAGGGCCCCTCCACCAGCTGCAGGGCTCGTCATTTGATGCAGCACTGGCTGATGGGGGCCGGCACAGCGCCTCATACAGGAGATGTGGATACCAGCATAGCCAGCAGGTAGAAATGTGACAGGCGTGTATTTAAAGGCTTACAGATAAGAGCTCCGGCTGTTCCAGCATGGCACGGCTAGCCTAGTCACGGCTCCTCCAGTTCAGTCTCCTGTTAAATCTGTACAGGCACCACTTCCGTTTTAAGAAGACCTGCATGTTTGTTTGGAGAGCACTACTTCCTGTTAGTAGGTGCATGCTAAGCATTTAGCTATTCCATTCATGCAGGAACACTAATTCTTAAGTCTCCTGAAGTAGGGGTAGGGGTTCTAAATTACAGGTCTAAATTTTCTAGTTCTGGTTATGATGCTTATAGCAGTGTCCACCATAGAGTAGAAAAGATGCACTCCCTGAAAGTGAGGCTTTGCAGTCTATACTGCTGTGGTAGTGACGAGGAGAACAAGAGATCATCTTAGTTTTTAAGCATTTCTGTGTTGTAGGGCAGAATTAGCATCCACAAGTACTGAAGCACAGATCTGAGTTAAAAAGTGAGATCAGATTTCTTAGTTGGATCAACAGCGTTGGAATTGACACATGACATCACCTCTTGGAGTTTTAAACTGTCAGTTTGTGCATCTAACTGGCATTTTGGGTCTTTTCTATTGTTTTCAAAACTAATATGAATAGTTTTATTAAATCATAATTCTATAATGATCTTTTCCTTCCACCTCATTGTGGTTTGATTGTTTTAATATATGTTTATATATTCTCTGCATACAGATTTGTTGTGAGGATAATTCTTATTCCAGTCATAACTGTTTAACCATGATGATTTTTGGTCGCACATGCTGAATTCCACTCTGTTGTGCTCCAGTGCCAGAATCAGGGCTGAACCGCAAGAGCTGAAAGATTCCATTTTGAGGAATGAGCTCCAAAGAGCACCTTTGTTGGTTGGTCTAATGGACATAGTGCTGGGGAAAGTCCAACGAAGGGGAGAGTTGATGGATTAGGCCTCATGTAGGCTTATTTCAGTCTCCAGGATAAAAACTCTCAGCTGTAACCCAAGACGTAGAGATCGAGTATCAGACGAATGGGTTTGATGCCCTTCGAGTTGCAATGGCTTGATGTTTTTAGCTTTAGCTTTTAGCATCTGATGCATGCGTTTGGGTTCAGTTTCCCTTGCTTTAAATGTAGCGTTCCTTATGTAAGGCTTTGTGCACATCGGGGCGTGTTTGCGGTATACAGGTTTTCATTTGTCAGCTGCCATTAGCCAGCCGTCAGCAGTGTGCGCATGAATCCGATGATGGCGTTAAGCGGCTTCTGTATGTGCCTGAAATCAGCACAGTCATAAAATTGGCAAACCCAGTCACCCCTCTCCCCCCTCCCAACATTACCTAATTTTCCCATTCCCTCTTATATGTCAAATGACACTGGCTGCCCCTCCCCCTCTCTCTCATTCACTCCCTTTCTCCATCCCTCCCTCGCTCTCGCACGCTCTCTCTCTTTCCCTCTCTCACACTGTCGCAGTCAAAGAAAAGCATCTCCCTCCCTCTTTCGCTCGCTCTCTCTCTCCCTCTCTCGCTCTGTCTTAAGCATGAAGGGCCTGGGAGTGCTAGGCCCTCTCTCTCTCTCGCTCTGTCTCTCTCTCCTCCTCTCCTCCCCTCTCGCGGCTCTCCCTGGCTGTTCTCTCGCTGGAAGACGAGGAGGAGGAGGAGGAGGGGGGGGAAATGGCGATGGGGGGATGCGGAGAGGGGGATCTATCTCTCCCTCTCTCCCTCTCTTCTTCCTGGCCATCCCTAGGCCCCAAAAACAGGAGCGTTTGGTTCATTTACAGGTAGTGGCTTTTTTTTTTCCCATGCCGGCTGTGGAGGGAGGGAGAGGGTGATGGAGAGACGGAGAGATGGAGGGCGAGAGGCTGATGCATGTGCGAGGACATGGCTGGATGGAGGAGTACATGTGAGCATGGGGTAGGCCGATGGGCAGCGGTGCGAATCCGTGCGTTTTCCGTGTGCGTGTGCAAGCGTGTGTTCAGCTTGGGGAGGCACAGGGGCACCAGCCGGATGCAGGGGCTCGTCTCCATGGCTCCCTTTCTGTGTATTTACTGTGCGAATCTGCTGGGCAGCTTCCCCCGGAATGCCTCTCCCTCCCAACATGTCAGCATGCGGCGTGTGTCTCAGACTGATAGATTCTCCGGGGGGGAATCCGAAATTGATGATATTCTGATTGGCAGATTGCTGGGCTTATAACTGTGTGTGTGCGTGCGTGTTTGTGTGGACGGGGCTGCGTGGTTTGGGGAACTGCTGTTGGAATAGAGAGATATAGAGGGGAATAAGAGGCGGGAGGCGGCATTCTTAAACAGGTATCGATGCTGTTGCTTTGCTTGGTTGGGGGGCGGGGGGGGGGCGTGAGTATATGTCTGTGTGTGTTTACAGGATGTGCTCTGTGGAGACACGCAGCTGCTTCCTCTGTATATAAGCTGAACACAGAGCAGAATGCATGAGCGGAGCAGCCTTTGCGCTGCAGTTTGGTAGTGGGCTGATAGGACAGTATGTACAGACGGACAGGAAAAAACGGCAGAGTGAGGCAGGTAGTATAGATGCACGGATACATGCCTCCAGGAGAACGGTGCTGAGGGCAAAGAGGCAGGAATAAGGAAGGATCAAGGGAGGAGATAACGATACGGCTCAGTGTTCAGCATTACATGCTTCACACAGGTTTCAAGGATGGACAGACAAACAGTGACACAGGCTGTGTGGACGGACTGGGAGTTTAATCTGGTGTAATACCAGTGGGGTCCCCCGGAATATCCCTGTGCATCTTTAAAACTTTCCAGTTGTGGGACAAGTGTCTCAGGTTCTTAGGAGAGGACAAGAAATGCAGAGAGACGGAAGTGGAGAGCGCGAGACAGATGGTGAGGGGCACGTAATGTGCCAGAGTATGGGAAGATTAGTAGCGTGTTTGGACAGTAAGTTACAGTAGCTGAACAATGTAAGCGGCTGGCTTCCGAGCAGGCCAATAGTGTGACTGATACAGCTGCCGGTGTCACAGCTACAGCCGACAGTGTGACTGCTACAGCTGCCGGTGTCACAGCTACAGCCGTCAGTGTGACTGCTACAGCTGCTGGTGTCTTAGCTACAGCTGACAATGTGACTGCAACAGATGCTAGTGTGACAGTTACAGCTGATGGTGTAACTGCACCAGCTACTGGTGTGACTGCTACAGGCGCCGGTGTAACTGCCACAACTGCTGTTGTGACTACTACAGCCGTTGCTGTGACTACTACAGCCGCCGGTGTGACTGCTACAGCCAACACTGTGACAGTTACTGCCAATGGCTGATTGGTGTGCTGACTCGCTGATTGACACGTCAACAAGATGAAAGACGAAGTGACTAAGTGTCTGGTTTGGGAAGGGATAACACCAGAAGAAGGAGATGGCAGGGGGAGACAGGGACAAAGCCCTGAAAGGACAGGGCATGGGTGGAACACACCGAAGACTTGGATCTTCACCTGTGAGGTCCACGTTATGGAATATAGCTCTTTTGGATTGGTGTCTACCTCTTCAGCATTTGTGTTCCTCACTTCCCTGTCTTCTCCAGATCTTTTTTCAGACCCTGTACATGAGGCTCTGAGACTTTGGGCCTCTTGTATCCCAGGGCTGTTACTGCTCCAAACCTATTATAAACCCATCCTTATCTACCGTAGGCCTGGAATCAGTGCGGCCATTGTGATTGGTCAGTGATCACTGCTGGCATTTCCTGCACAGGTGGTGATGTCACTAGGGAAGGGGGAGAGTGCCGGGCATGTGAGTCGCGTGGCTCTCCCCATACCCCCGACGGTGGGGGGAACCCGAAGGCGTGGCCGCCATCTGCCTGCTAAACTTGCTCGCCGATCCAGCCTTTAAACATTTATCTCCCCCGCGAGGAATGGCATGAAGCGGCCCTGTGCCTGCCGGTTGCAGTGCAGTCAGCCAGCCTTTAGAGGACCTCCACCAATGTGCAAGACGGAAGCGAGGTTACACTCCAACATGCATGCCTCATCTCTCTTTACGGTTTTCAGCCCAGTGGTCAGTGACAGGGTGTCACTCGGTCCTATGGTGACATACATGCAGTACTGACTTCCCCTTCCTACACCACTCTCTCCCAGTGACTACATCATCAAAGAGAAGACCGTGCTCCTGCAGAAGAAGGACAACGAGGGCTTTGGCTTTGTGCTGCGGGGTGCCAAAGGTCAGCTGTCCTTCTCACACCGTCCCGCCCCCCCACCTTCCCCCATGCTGTCCGGTGCTCCTCGCCGCCTTTGGCTTCACCTTCTCTCTCATCTTCCTCAAGGCGCGCTGCGATTGCCACAGTGCATACCAATCCACCATTATCACATGGATATATATTCATAAATGCGCCTCATCACTCTTCCGGCGGGCCCCTTCTCTTCTAATTATCTGCGCTTCTCCCCTCTCTTATTGCATCCTCTCTCTCTCTAGCTCAGACTCCAATCGAGGAGTTTACTCCAACCCCAGCGTTCCCGGCGCTGCAGTACCTGGAGTCTGTTGATGAGGGGGGAGTAGCCTGGAGAGCTGGCCTGCGAATGGGAGACTTCCTTATTGAGGTGTGTGCCCAAGGCCCGGTATATTGGACACGCCATGGCTTTATAAATGACTCAGAGTAGCATGGCTTTGCAGGCCTCTGGTAAACAATGCAAATACACCAGCTGTTCATCTGCTAGCATGATTCGTTCACAGAGCTTTTCCTGACTGCCCCTTTTTCTTGACCCTGACGTCAACCCAAGGTGAATGGTCACAATGTGGTGAAGGTGGGGCACCGGCAAGTGGTAAACATGATCCGCCAAGGAGGCAACAGCCTCATGGTCAAAGTCGTCATGGTAACGCGCAACCCCGAGATGGAAGAGGCGTCCAGGAAAAAAGGTAAAGGGCTGCCAAGGAACGATGGACATGTGGTTAAATTAGGAGTACACTTTGTAGTCTTTCAAGGCTGAAATTGTATCAGCCATAGAATTAGTAATTATCAAGTAGCAATCATCATTAACTTTAGAACTGAAAGGAGATATTTTGTTATAGTTTGGTGATACTTTTGTTATCAAAAATAAGGATTATTATACATATTGTACATTTGCAGAATGATTTTATATCAAACATTTTGCATTGTATTGTTATACATCTACAACAATTATCTGTGTTATAATTATGCATGTGAAACATCTGATTTGCCACCCCCATCTCCCGCTTGGTTCTTTATTCCTCTTTCTTGGCAGTTCCCCAGCAGAGTAAGAGACTGACTCCACCTGCAATTGCATTGCGCTCCAAATCCATGACCTCAGAGCTGGAGGAAATGGGTAAGGCACAATGAGGGGGAGGGACGAGACTGAAAAATAACCCAGCAAGCCAGTGACAAAGGGGGGGACGGGTAGGGAGCATCCACAAACGTCATTAGCTAAATGAAAAAGTAAGAGGCTGAAAAGCAGTGAAAGAAGTAGGGTGATAAGATGGATTGGTGAGCCCTTAGTTGGATAGTGGAAGAGAAACGGGGATTGGCCGTAAGGTATACAGAAAGTATAATGTCGGCCATGTAATGAGCAGGGATCATCTTGAAATTCTCATACTTCTGTGAAAAAGTCAAAGGGGATGTTTCAGAAATATTAACCAACAAAGAAATAAAAAGTGAACTGCAGTTTTCAGTGGATTTCACTGTTCTTGCAGAAATTCCACACAGTGCCTTCCAGCACCCCTACTGCAGGTAACCCTAAAATTGCAATACCCAACTGACCCCGAAACCTCCCCAGCCCAACCAATGCCCCCCTTCATCCCTCTCTACCCACCAACCCACAACCCAAATGTTATTCCAAAGGACCTCCAATATTCCCCACTAATATCCTGTATCTAACTGACAGTATGTTGTCCTAGTAACAGAATAGGGAGCAGAAAATCAGTAGGACTTGAGGTACAACACGCTGGCAGTGGGTGGCACTGTGGCACATCTCTCATGGGGACAATTAGCTATGATTATGGAAAGTATGGCATTTCAGATAATCATAGAAGAAAAGCGGTGGTCTTGCGGGAACTTGGCTACAGGTGCCTTTTACAGGAACTGAGTCTTGGAGGGTTGACCCAGCAAGGTCTCTCAAAAACACAAAAGTTGTGTTTACAGTCAGCTATGTTTCTTCTTTGTAACATCCTGTGTTATTTCTGGTTGATTCTCCTTTAAGGGCTGTTAAAAGTGTTTCCCATTAACCATGGTATTGATTGTTTTGTTTTACATGTCTCAGAACTTCACTTTCACGTTTCTCCATTCCGGATACTGGATTTAAAGATTGAGGAGTATCATTCCAGTGCTCAGCCCCTTTAAGAGGCAGTTGCCAGATATTTTGCTCCAGCAACCTTAGAGCATCATGGGGGATGAAGATGAATCTCCTGCACTGGAATCAGCTGTGCAGAATCCACAATTGCACTCTGATGAATGATACCTCTTTTCTTGAGTCTCTCATTCGGTCCACTGCAGGAAAGTGAGGTTTTGAGTCTGTTTGTGGATGTATTTCAGTACATTAGTGACATTCAACCAAACATATTTATCACACCACAGACTTTGGTTAAGCACATGTATTAACTTTTACTACATGTTTCGCAGATCACTTAATAAAGAATGAGGATTTTCATTCTGAACCTGCTAGGCTGAACCTCTGCAGTACATGGTGCATTACCCATGCTTAGGAGAATCTTCCAGAATCCATAAGTGCCCCATTTCACTGCACTCCTGTCCAGCACGCCCTGCCTCAGATGCAGGCTGGCCTCCCCATCAAACATACTATTAAATGTCACGTGTCAACACTATGGCCCAAGGCGGTGTTGAGGCAGCGTAGCAGTTAAGCCCTTGACCCACAATGCTAATGAGGTAATGAGGCAGCCTCTACCAAAAGACAACCCCCACCCCCCCACTCCAGATACTGGCGTGTTAGAATGCACATCACGCCATCCACTCTCGACACGTGTAGCACACACCAGACCTACCTGCAGGTCGCAGTGACCGAGACAAAAACAGAAGCAAAAAAAAAATAATTAAAAATCACATGAACCCCACTATCCCCATGGGCAAAAACAATCTATGTCTGACTCAAAACCCATCTTTTCTACTTCTGTTCCTGCTGCATGGACATCTAATAGTGGAGAAAGGTGAGAGAGATACACCTGTTTCGTAATAGATTACACCTCATCTTAATGGAAAGCATGTAGCAATCCGCTCTCACATGTACAAGTTAGCTCTGCTAACTGAATAATCTGAATGTTTACACTAATTGGAAAAACGGGGAGTGCTCGTAGCAATACTCCAATTAAATCCTTCTCCATTTTGGATGTTGCAGCTGCCTCTCCTTGGAAGAAAAAAGCAGGTGACGATGGCTACTCCCTCCATTATCTATTCATGTGTTCTGTTTGTAGATCCCTTGTGTTTGTGTGTGCACAGTGATAATATTTAACACCATCCTTGTTTAACTTATACAATGTAAAGTTTCTGTCATTTCAGAATTCGAGGCTTCGCAGGTTTCAGAGAAGAAGAGGACGGTCTATCAGATGGCACTAAGTAAGAGTACAGACGAATTTACTGCTTGAGTGCTTGCCAGGCCCTGTATTGGACAGGAAGATGCGTGGACGGACTCTGTACTTCCTTCCCTCACAGATAAGCTAGATGAGATCCTGGCTGCTGCCCAGCAGACTATCAGCACTTCTGAAGGACAAGGGCCACGGCCTCATGGTGGAAAGCGAGACAAGAACAGAGGCATCTACTCCAATGAAGTACAGCGCATATTTTACTCTAATCCTGTGTGGTTCGTTTAGGGCAGGGATTCTCAAAGTCCAGACTGCATTCTGGATGAGGACCGAACCGCAAATTAATCTGGACCCAATGCACCTTAAGAATCAATATGGTTAACATAAAAAGGCTTAACATGGTTTGGAGTTCAAAAATACAATGTAGAATCACTAAACTTAGTACAAACATAATTCCTCAAACATAATTCGCCCCCCCCATGACAGAGAGTCGAAACAATCAATGAGCATTAAAAAGTAATCATTGTTGTTATATATTGAAGTCCATATAGAAGATTATTGTTTGTTCCTTAAAGTTGAAATTCTGTCTTGTTATTGAAAATTAATCTGGACCTCTGAAGTAAAAACTGATCTGGACCAAAAACTTTGAGAACTCCTAGTTTAGAATTTAGGCTCCTGTGTACAGTCCCCGGCATCTTCCTAACACTCCTTTGGTTGCATGCAACTTTATAACTAATGGGTCTGTTTTCACTATGCTACAAATTGGAGTGTCACACCATTGTGAGTCTGTGCCAGGCAGCATGACAGTCCCCACATAGAAAGCCAACTCTGAGAGTGGCGGACAAACAAGTTCCCCTCAAATACTTGTTTGCCAAATATGGGTCGGCTCCTACTCTGCAAAGTTTACTATGAGACCTTATAACTCCTTGCAAGTCAACAGAAGAGCAAGCGAGATGAATTAAATATAGAGGCAGCACCCGACTCATGTAATGCCAACTTGTGTAAATCCAAACTGAGAGATTAAGGAAGCGCTAATGCAAAAAGGCGACATACACCTGTGAATTTACACTTTATCTTTTCATATATTTAATGTGTTCTTTATAATGTATTAGTGGTAAATTTCTTGATTATGTGTTTTTTGCTATAAGATGTCTTGAATGGAATGAGGGGGGAAGTTTATAAAACGGATTACTTACATCTGTCAAGAACTGCCTGTACTTGCATGAGGATGCGAATGTCAGGCCTGTCGAGGTTTCCTCTTTAGGTAATTTATGTTAGTATTCCCACTGACTGTGTTTATTTCCTTGTCTGTTGCTTCTTTTCAGCAGGCAAATTATGACCAATCAGGAGTCGGCATGATGTCATCGGGATCAGGGTTTGGCTATGACCGAGCACAATTAATGTCAGGCCATGCTCCACAGCACGGTATGATGCTGCGACAGAAATCCATCGGTGAGGTTGTCTGTTTATCTGTCTGTCCGTCCTTGGTCCGTACTTCACTGTACTGTTCTGCGTGACTGTGCTATACGATACGTAAGGCTCCAGTCTGCTTTGTCTGTACCGTTCTGTGCTCTGTGTCTCTACTGTACAGCCGTGTACAGTAAAGGTCAGTACTGTCTGGGACAGTACTGGGCTGGACTGTACTCATCTGTATGTCTGTCTGTTGCGACAGATATACAGACGCCAGAGCAAACTCACTGAAGCTGTGGTGCAGACAAACCCTCGTAGGCATAGCAAGGGCACGAAGGAACATGCAGCTCTCTTGAGTGCAATTTAACAAAGAACGAACCAAGACCAAAAGACATGGACAGACAGATACCAGCGTAGTCCCAGTGGTAGAATGAAAAATGAGTGATGAGTTTGGTTTGACATCATTGGCGCCCTGTAAGTCTTCATGGTCCAGCTGGCTGCTAGCTCCTCCTTTTTCAAGATGTTTCTCAGAGTCCTATCTAGTCGTTACACTTCGCTGTCGAGTATGTGCATTCTTACTCTCTGCACTTGGCTTTGCTCCAGGTGTTACAGAGGAGGAGAAGCAGTACCTTCACCCTCCGGCTATGAAGTTCTCACGCAGCCTATCGGTTCCTGGCTCTGATGACATCCCTCCGCCCCCCACCACTGCCCCACCTGACCCTCCTTTCTCTGCAGGGCCCTCCTTGGGCTGGAGAGGGAAACAGCTGCAGAAACAGCCCTCAGTTTCGGTGTCCCAGGCTTCCACGTCGTCGCAATACCAGCTCTACTCGCAGGCAGTCCACTATTCGCAGACAGGCCGTGGAGGGCCCGGTGGCGGCAGCGGGGGTGTGGACCATGCAGCTGCTTTCTCCCACCCTTCATCACACCCCTCCCACCCCCAGCCGAGTCGGCCCACTCGCAAAGGCAGCATGTACGTCGGAGAATCTGTTGGAGCTGCAGCAGGGAGGGCAGCAGTTTTGAGGAGAGGCTACAGCAATGCCGTCCCCCCATCCAGCGTGGCCCCCATGAGCCAGCAGCAGCCATCTGTGCAGAGCCAGGTCTCCCAGCAGCCAGCGTCCCGCATGGACAGGGGTGGAGCAGGCCTGGCAGGGGGCGGGGGTGCACCCAAAGGAGGTGCCAGGAGAGGAAAGGGCCACTTAGTCAAGCAGTCCAAAGTTGAGAACCAGACACCAACGCACGCTCTCAACAAAGTCCCTGTGGAAAAAAGCTCCATCCCCATCCCGACCATCATCGTTAAGGCACCTTCCACCAGCAGCAGCGGCCGGAGCAGCCAGGGCAGCAGCGTGGATGCAGAGCCACCGCCAGACACTGAAGCCAAACCATCGCCGGGAGAGCCTGCTGAGCCCCCAACATCCACCCCCAGCTCTGTGGCGGGATCGTCTCCAGCAAACCCCGTCCCCTCATCCACCTTCCGACCTTCTCTCCCATCCCTCCGTGCCCAGGAGAGCGTGGATTTCACCAGTCAGTTTGGGGCGGCCATAGTTGGGGCGGCCCGCAGGGACAGGGAGAGATTCCACGAAGCACGGAGGAAGAGTGCGTCCTTCTTCATCTCAGCTGAGGATGAGGTTGGATTGGGAATAGGTGGAGGGAGGACCCCGACAACGCAGCAGCACAGCGCCCAGATGGAGAACCCGTCCCCCCGCCTGCGCCCATCCAAATCCATTGACGAGGGCATGTTCTCTGGAGACACCTTCATCCATCATGCGCGCAGCATGCCCCCTGCATTCGGGCTCCCGGAATATTCCACACCTACACCTGCTGGTGACTACCAGCCCAAATCCGTGCCAACCGATTTCTATCGGGCAGGGAAACAGCCAGCTACCACCTTCATCCACCCATTGACTGGTAAGGTTCTGGACCCATCTTCCCCACTTGGCCTGGCCCTGGCTGCTAGGGAAAGGGCCCTAAAAGATGATGGGAGGATGCGCAGGGAGAGGGGCGAGCACCACTTTGGGCGCCAGCTCTCCAGTGTCGGGGCCTTCCCCTCAATCGCCACCTCACCATCCCTGCTACCGCATATCGCCTCCTCCTCGACTGCCTCGGTTTCCCAGTCCTCCAGCTCCTCTTACCTCGTCACATCCTCCTCTCTCGCCGCCACCACCTCCACACCGGGCCGCCCACCTTCCCCAAGGATATACCGCAGTGGAGGGGTGTGGGATGAGGAGGGTGGTGAGAAGGAGAAAGAAGCGGGACCCAGGGAGGGGTTGAGAGTGCGATTTTCAGAAGATAAGCCAATCCATACCCATCATTACCAGTCGCAGAATTATCAGCTGGGTTACAGGGAGCGAGAGAGGGAGGCGTACGGGAAAAAGCCAGAGCAGCAGGCCTCCCAGCTGCAATCCCACTCCTCTTCCCATCAAGCCCCGCCACAGAGACCCACCTTCTTACGCATGGAAAGTGACACCAACGCCTCAATCCTCTCTGTGACTCCCCCCTCCCCTCCCCCGGTGGCCCCAGCGCCCACTAAGGGCAGCGAAGGAGGAGAAAATGGAGGCTTGGGTTTGATGGTACTTCCGCCTCCTGCCCCCTCAGTAGATATAGATGATGAGTTTGTTTTCGCTGACCCCTTGCCTCCACCTCTACAATTCGCCAATAGCTTTGATAGGGGTCTGGGAGGAATATCAGGGTATGGTCATCAGGGAGGAATGATTACCAGTAACCTACACTCTTCCATAAAGCCTCCACCACCTCCTCCTCCCCCTCCACCTCCTCCACCTCCACCAGCACAAAAAGAGCCTTTCATAGGAAGTTTTCCTTCCCACACGCCACTTACGTCCCCCCAGGCGGGGGATTCCACCACATCCAGCCTTACGTCCTACGACAGTGAGGTAGCCAACCTAACCCAATCAGCCCTCTCCCCTTCCTCCTCCCGTCCTTTAGCTCCACCATCACCCTCCACCCTCCAGCCATCTCTGTCAGAATCCTCAGCCCCTGCATCAATTTCTCCTCCCACCACCTCCACCTTCCATGGGCCCCTATCTGTCAGTCACTCTCACCATCTCTACAACAGCACACAGAATGCGGGACACTCCTCTTCCACCCCTCCCCCCCTTTCTGCTCCTTCCACGACCACCGTAGTGGTCCGCAGTCCCACCCCCACAGCCAATTCTGCCCACGACAGGGGGATATCTGTTGCGACCACGACTGTGAGCTACATGAGCACTACCCCAACCTCAACTGCCCCTACACCCACCACAATCACCCCTATGCACTTGGAGCATGCGGCAACCACTACCACAAGTGCGGGTGGGGGCAAGGCCATCGACCAAACTCACACTTCTGCCAAAAGTGGGGAGTCCTTGGAGACCGTGGTAGATTCTGGTATTGAGGAGCTGGACAGTCGCAGCAGTAGTGATCACCATCTGGACAACATCTTAGGGATGGGAGGAATGAGAGGGGAAAAGGGAGAAAGAATAGGGGGGGTGCCAGGGGACAGGGGTAGTGACATCCTTGATTCCTATATGACTTATTTGGATGGGCAAACATTTGAGATGCACAACTCAAAGACAGCGCCCTCTACCTACCCAAAAGTACAGCGCTACAAGGAAGGTGGGAGGTCGGTGCCAGACCTTCATCGACAGACCAACACTGCACCGCCCTCCTTTCACACCCAAAGACAGAGAGAGGAAGTGGCCGAGGAAGTCTTAGAAGGCGAGGAAGTCAACGAGGAAGAGAATGGACATGAGGGCTATAGAGGTCGGGAGACTCAGAGCTTGGGGACTCATTCCTCACTCTATATTGAGAGGCCTCGGACACCAGAGCTAAAACCCCTCTGGGGAGAAGGGGGCACTGGGGGGGGGCCTGAAGGCATGGGAGAAGAGGGGACACAGGGGGGTGTGGTGTTCCTGGAAGGACGGAAATTGCACCCCCCTCTCTCAAGTATGAAGGCCAGCATCATCAACGAACTGAGCTCCAAATTGCAGCAGATGGGCAACAAAAGCATGGAGAGCTGGGGAGGACAGAGGTCCCTGGCTAGACACAGGTATGGCTGCTTGTGGTTTGTGGCTCCACTTGGTGTTGGACATCTGTATCATATGTCTAAATGTCCTTGTTGAAAGTCATGTCCAGGTAAATTTCTCACTCTGCTGTGTTTTCCTTGTAATCCCGAGCATGTATGTTTGTGAAAGATGTCTCTCATGCTCTGGACAGGTTTGCTTTTACCTTTTGTTTCTGTGACCTACTGCAAAGTCTTGGTGTCCTGTCCTGCATCCCATACGCTGGGCGTGTCTGTTTACTCTATTTGTGACCGGTGTGGATAAGCCCTGTGTGTCATCATTAAAACAGCACTGAGTCACTTCCCCCCTGCTACACTGTGACTGAGTCAACAGTGTGTCAGCACAATGTATGACTCCCCTCTCGAAATATCTGTCCCCTGTGCTTCGGCATCTGATATTTTTCTAGATTCTCCTTTTTGTTTTTATACTGTTTTACATGCAATATACAGTATACTTTGTCACTGGGCACCAAGAAGAATCCACAGACAAATGAATAGTCTTTGGTCATATGCAGGGATTATATACAAAAGTGTATGTGTGAGTAAGGATTTAAGTCTCCTCTCTTTCCAGTAATCGTCAGTACCTTTCTTGTCTGTTTGCCTGTGCCTCAAACAGCAAGGTTACTCAGGGATTCTCTCTGTCTTCCTCCTGCTCTTGCTCAGCTGTTTTATTCGATGTCAATGCAGAAGAGCTGTGTTCCTCAGTGAAAAGCTACTGAACTCCTGCCCTCTGTCTTTCGTCCAGGTTCTCTGAAGACTCCTCCTCAGCCCTGAGCCCTCCAACCCCCACAGCTCGCTCCCCCTCTCCGCTGCCTACCTCCCCCACTCTAACTCCCCAGCCAGCCCTGTCCCCAACACCCTCGCCCTCCCCATCATCTCAGCCATCACTCTACCCTAATTGGGCCCGCTCTCCGTCCCCGCAGCCCCCTACCGCACGCTCCCAGTCCCCACAAACCCACTCTCCCCTTTCCCCCTCCTACTCCCCATACCCTACCTCTCCCAAGCACAGACACTCATACCGAAGCAAGGCCTTGGAATTCCAGTTCGCCCCAAGCCGGGAGTCCCGGAGGTCTGAGTCTCACAGCCATTCCCACCACTTACAGCGACGCCGTGCACCCAGCCCACTTATCTCTTTGTCTGATAGGCCAAAGCTTGGCCCCCCTCGTCCTTCCTCTCTTCCGATTCTTCCTACAACACCCTTATATGGCAGTCCCTATGAATTAAGGGGTTCCATCACCCCGCCGTCGCCAGCCAATCCCTTGGGAGACCCCTACTTCTCACCTTCACCACCTCTCTTTGCTCCCTCTGGGGCGCCCCCTCCCAATTCCTCACTGGTGGTCTCCCGCTCCCTCTCACCAACCCAATTTCTATCAGGCACTTCCTCTCCTCCGCTGCATCCGCTCCCGCCGCCAGCCTGCCTCAGCTATCCGCACCTCCCCCTGCCTCCGTCCACCAAGCCCTTTGCCTCCAAGCCTCTCCCGTATTGGACGAAATACGACGTTGCCGACTGGCTGGGCTATCTGAACTTGGGAGAGCACAGGGAGAAGTTCTTGGACAATGAGATCGACGGCACGCACCTCCCCTCCCTCACGAAGGAGGACTACCTGGACCTGGGGGTGACCCGTGTTGGTCACCGCATGAATATCGAGCGAGCATTGAAAAGGCTGATGGACAGGTGAGATAAAGGTGTAGGACAGAGAACAGAGATTAGTAATAAAGAAGAGGAAGATAAAGAAAAGATAAGTAATAGGGAAGGGCAACAACGGAGGAAGAGTGTTCTGTAGCTTGTTCCTTTGAAAGCATGTCCTCCTGTGGTGTATTTTGTCAGAATTATCATTGAGTCCCAAGGTCACACCATGTCCATCACCTTGTGTATGCTCTTTGTTGTCCATCACCTTGTATGTACTTTTTGTTGTCCATCACCTTGTGTATACTGTTTGTTGTCCATCTTGTGCTCTGTTTATTCATATCAATTGTTTCCCTCTGATTTCTTTCATAGGCTCTCTTCACCATTCCCTGTCTCTGCTCTACCCCCCCGAGAGGGACAGACCGATCGAAGGAGAAGCGAAGAGACATGAAGCCAAGAAGACAGAGCGAAGGAGAGGGGGATGAGGAAAAGAATGGAGAGAGAGAGCAAGAGAGAGAGAGAGAAAGAAAGCGATCACAACTGTAAATACTGGATTGGCAGACCGTTGGAAGCATGGCTTACTGTCACTGACAGTAGCAGATTAATAAAAAGAGAAGAAAAAGAGGAGAGCGGATGGGAAAAGCGAGGAAGAGAAGCAAAGGGTTGGGTGGACGTGTGTATCACAGACAGACGTGTGCACAAATCACGACACATCACACACACACAGACACACACACACACACATACAGAGGTACAATGTCATTTAAAAAACACATTAAACACACAAACATATGAACAGACTTAAATAAATGTTAAATTACATGACATATTTCAACGGTAACATTTTGAGAAACATAAATGTATATATATAAAACTAAAAAGTTTTACAGCCAGACCTTTTGATCTCACTTATTTGTAAGTTTAGGAGGAGAATGGCAACTTTTGTGCTTGAAAGTGTGAGAAAGAAAAAGAGTGGAGATAAAAGTATTAAAAAACAGCTACATGCCTTGGCCCCCACGCCTGTTCAATTCAATCATGTTTTCACACTCTCCTATTTTTCTGGTTTGATTTTGGCCACTTTCCCTGTTACTAGGGAAATAAACACTGCATTGTGGAGGTACTTGTGTACTTGCTTTTTTCCCACTCAGTGACAACATCCCAGCTGGTGCAGAGCTCTGTATAGGAGACACCACTGCTGGCAAGAACTACCATTTGATAACTCCTATTTGACTAGAAACTGACCTCCTCTCAGTGCCGCTTGCCACAGAACCCTTATCAACCACGACTTTATCTATAAGACATCTCAGTAGGCTCTCATATTTATTACATTTATGTTTTGACACACAAGAGCACCTCCCCATACACAGAGACAAGCGCAGAGTCGCACCTGCGGACGCTGGAGGAAGCGGGGAGTGTGGAGACGCACATGGGAAGTTGTCAATAAACTGGGAGGCACCTCAAAACGATCACCAAGGAGACTTTTTAAAGTCACATTTTTTAGAAAAAAAAATGCCGCAAAATTATACTGACAATAAAGGCAAAGGAAAACTACAGACTTCTGTAACATCAAAGCAACGGCTGCATCTACAGCAACAAGGAGGACAATTATGAAACTTTTAATTGGAGAGAGAGAGAGAGAAGTGGGACATTTGGGAGAAGAGACTTATAAGACTATTGCTCCCTTACCCACTCTATCCAGCCCTTCCAAAAAAACTCTTTATAAGGAAATTAAACAACTGAACAAATTATTATGGGTGAATGAATGAACTAATGGATGAATGAACGATTGAGTGAATATATATTTGCATCTGAGTTGAAATGCTGATTGTTAAGCAGTTTAAGTGGAATAAGCATCTTGTCATTCATATAATGAGAATTATTGTTATTACAGTCATTATTATTATCACCTTCATAAATGTTATTGCCATTACTGTTCACTGCGGTTCCATTGCTATTCGTCAGAGAAATTAATTTTGTATCATTTTTGAGTTATAGTCCCTCCCATGAACCTATAAACTTCCAGCATGATTGGGCAAAACAATTTCACGGTGATTTAAAAATGAACAGAGTAGGGGACACAGCAGGTATGGCATACAGTTTATTTACAATAGTGTAATTGCAAATGAGAGTTAAGTTTGTGCAACCTATATGTGAATGGTTGTCAGGTTTCGTCAATAAGAACAGGATTTATGAATTATATATTTATTCTGTACTCTTTTATATAGAGCTGTCTGCTATCTCAAATTCAAAGAAAGAGACCTTTTTGCTAGCTTTAAAAAAAAAAAAAAAGCAGGTTTGTGGACGGATGGTGACGGCATTATTTTGCGCAGTCTCAGATGTTCGGACACATGGAGGGTTCACTTCTCCTTCACCCATCTTTTCAGTTTTTATTCTCCCTTATTTGTTAGAGATATCAAATCAACAAGGGCTCTACTACCTTCCAGGTCTGTTGGTTTATGTTTAATCTTCTAAGTTCATTCTTGCCAACTTTCTTCATCCTGCAAACCCACAGACTTTGTGGGCCAGCCTTCAGAGGCACTTTCATATGGGGGGGGGGGTTCCTGTTTATTTTTATATTTTTATGGTCTTTTGAAAAAGGACGGCCCATTTCACATGCTACAAACATGAATTCAAAACAATTGGGTAAAATTTGCTACTGCTTCCTAAATATAATGCCACTGACACATTCATGAAAACAGTTATAATAACGATCATGATAACAGCTAGCATTATAAACGTTTTATAGAATCTCTGTCTTCCAGATGTTTGAACATGAAGCAAATGTACACTTTGTTCATTTACTGAAATGCTTTCTACACAACTTGCTCTAGTCCCTCTGTTATCTGTCTCTCTCTCTCTTTCACAGCAACATACAGTGGGTGTCCGGGCCACCCTGCTATTCTTTCGGATCTCAGCTCTCTCTCTCCAATCCTGCACAGTCACAGTGAAGTATCGATGGCCATGCCTTTATTTATCCATTTATTCATCTTCCTTTAAGTTAATTTTAATCATTATATATTGTTATTCAGTTGCTGTAGTCCAGGTCTAAATATAAGGCCTTGTAATAATTGAAAATAATTATCACCACTTACTTCAGTTAGATATTGTCAGAATGGAGTATGAAAGGGTTTACTGGTCAATATTTATTACACTAAATATGTAAGTCAAACCAGGTATCAGCGCTACGCAAGTATGAGAGAGTATCATTGTGATGAAGGGATTGGCCAGAGAGTATAGAAAGCATTACTGTTTCACTTAAAAGAATATTTTAAAATTGTAAAGAAACAAATAACATAAAATATAAAAACATGAGATATTATTTGGAGATATAACGTATATGTGATTCACATATACACATATGCCTACACATACAGTATATGAATTACTGTTTTAAGAGAAATAATGGTTATATAATATTAGTATTATAATAAAGATGCTGAAATAAAATGAATAACTGGTTCTTTTCATTACGTCTTTCTTCACCGAATTTCTTTCCTACACCTTTTCCTGCCAGCACGGGCTGCTCCCTGACACTCTTAGCAGCTATCATAAGACGTTTGTTGTGCTACCTGCTTAATCAATGAAAGTTAAAAATATAAATACAGGTACATGAAGATTATCTGTTTTTCTTAGAAATTGCTTGTAAGTTTTCCAGAGGTATTCACCAGATGGTGGTTCCCTTGTGCAAAATATTTAACAACCTTACTTTAGATACATAGTTCTTACTAAGGCTTTGATTAAAACAATAACTGTACATGATCATTTTACTCAGTCGTTCAAATACAAGTAATTACAATTTACTCCTGATTAGATCCAAAACTAAATTGTAATATAAAATGATCAAGCCACTGATTTAAAGCGGTTCACTGGTTTATTAAAACATGTCCTTTTATGAAGGTAATATTAATTATTAGAATCTTAGTTGTTAATAATTAGAATCTTTGTCCACAAAATGTATAATTTTATACAAATCATAATCAAGCCTTATGTATTATTTTATTAATAAATTATCAAGTTTATGGTCCGGTGCAATTTGTCATATTGAAGATTTGCATTTTAGCAATAAGATCCAACAGAATAACTGCAGACTAACGTTATTGAAAAATGGACAAGTTAAGGCAACTAATTGGTACGGCCTGCCAAAAGAGGAAAAAGTGTCTGTGAAATAATACACAAATGTTTGTGAAGTCTGCCATAGTGCCACTAATCATCCATCTGCTGGCCTGTAGCTCCTCTGATGACCTCACCAGGTTACAGCCTTATGATTGGCTGCCCCTTGATTCCCCAATCATCAGCAGACTAGTCAAGTAAACAAGGTAAAATCAGTCAACTGATTAATTTGTCATTTGTTGCGTTGTGAAGGTTCCCCCAGGTTTCCTTCCGTTGTCCGAAAACATGCAGTTAGCTAGTTTGACAGACCCTACACCATTGACTGGCTTGTGCTTCTTGAGATGCATTAAGTTATGAACGATGGATGGATGGATACTGTCTATTTCAAACAATTTTCTACAGTGACTTAGAACCACCTATTAATATTTCTTATATTAAATATATTTGTATTATATGTATACTGGACCAAGCAAGATATCTAAGGAGCACAGCAAACCCCCATAACATTTGACCAGCCAGCAGGCCACCTTGCAAATCTGTGTCCTTTAGCGCCATGCTAACTGCTGACCCTTGCAGTGCTTCAGGACTTCCTTGTGTAACACAATGGCCCCTGTCCTCTGAGTCCCACTGCCAGATAATGTGAGTAGGTATTAGCGTAATGCTTCCCCACAGCCATCCTTTGTTGTTAAAGGAGCTTTAGGATTCTCCCAGTGTTTATATTTAATGAAAGACTAATAGAGATTAGTGCATGCTAAAGCATCATTGGACAGGGGGGGCAAAAAACTAATTGAATGTGACCTTGCTCTCATTTGGTCGTTCTGGAGCTCATGAATAAAGATTGCACAGTACTGCTTCTAGAATCAAATGCAATAACTGCAGACTGGTTGAAATCAGTGGTGGGTGGGGTTCCACTAATCCACTAACCAAAAGTTAGCGAAGCTAACCCTTAGTAAAAAGTAGTATACTTGAAGTCCATGTTATTAAGTATGCTTGAGTATAAGTATAGCAAGTATACTACAGACCATGTACTTGTAATGTACTAGAAATTATACCAATTTAATACTTCTTCGGACTAAATTGGAACATTTTTAAGTTTATAAAAGTATACTTTAAGTATACTTTAT
>JAODKE010016201.1:0-22098 GCA_026779605.1 Mormyrus hasselquistii
GTGAACACCTGTGAAAAATAATCATTAAACTCATTTACTATATCAATTTCATTTTCAATTATAAGGCCCTTACTATCAATTTACAAACAGTAAGAACATTATGCAAAAGAAAAAGTGTAACTCTGTGCACAGGAGAATAGTTTAGTAATCATACAGGAGGACAATGGTGTAAGGCTAGTGTAGGGGTTCCCATAACAACTGGGCCTTGAGGTGTTTTTTGAAGGTTGACAGAGAATCTGAACACTAGATCAAATATAAACGTATTTAAAGCGCGAGTGCCTGACAGATCGGCATCTTTCCTTCTCATGTGGCTGCCCAGTTTGGAATGATTTCCTGATCTAGAAAAGCCTGATACACGGTCCGGTTCTTTATGAGAGAATGTACAGTCATCAGTCACGTTACCTGCCAATTTTGTGCATCTGACTGCTAGTGTCTTATATTAATACTTCAATGTTTTTCGTTCTTGTCCATGACCCTGATTAGGATACCTGGTCAGAGGACAGATGACTGGGCGACTGGATAGAAGGACGTTCTCATAATCTGTGCTTTTTCATTGTTTTCTCTGAATTACATTGAAAGCTCCTTTGTCCTTATAATTGAGAATTTGCTTGAAATTCACTACCTCACGTCTTTATGCTCAGAACAAGGAACACCATTCTGAAACAGCACTAGAACTGCACAGAGAGAAATCAGTCAGCTGATTATCATGTGACTCATTCTGATAATTATGTGTGCCCAATGAAATATTTTCATATTAATGTGCCCATTTCATGAATTTACACAGGTTTTTCATTAAATGTCCAATTAATTTGTTTACCAATATTTACTTTCAACTTGGGTTGTGTATAATACATATTAATTATCACTATTAAAGTGACATATCATAACACCCTCTAATTGATTAATGAAAAACTACTGATATTAGTACACATTCCAGCTGGTTTATTTGCCACAAAATGTCTTTCAGGATAAATCAAATACCACGTTTAGTGATAAGTAATACAGTGCAAAATCCCACTTGAGAAAACATCAGCATCAACTCAAGACTGGTCTTCACTGAAAATCAAGTGTGAAAAGACTTGTATTAATTTCTATCAGTTGTGCAAGATAAACACAAAAAGTATGAAAAAGCAAGTCGTCGTGTTATTACAAATGGGTTTTTAGTGAGACAAATCACTAGAACTATTCTGGTTTTTGAACAGAAAAATATAGGAATTGACAAACAAACAGTAAAGTTTAAAACAATAATATGAATACGCAGAGCGGAAGAATTTTCATAACCTACGTTATAACCAAATAATTTTTTAGGGAATGGAAAATACAATGTCACATTAAACACATTAAAAAATCTTTCGAGTTAAACCTTTTTGGTGGTTACATTATCCAGACTTTTCGTTGAAAGAATCCCGTTTATTCCTCCGCCTCCCAATGCATTCCCCATGAGGAAGAGACGAACAGCGGTTGCGCGGAGTGATACGGAGGGGACTACACCCAGTCGGCGACCGATCGCATAGGCTCCTTCTCTCTGCCTGCCGAAAAAAGCACATTAAAGCGGGGACGCCACGGGGTTTGGAGTCAGGGTTATCGCCGGAGAAACCGCAGCTCCTCGGAAGCGCGAAACAACCACGCTACCGCAGTATTAACGACGGAAGCTCATTTCCCGTTGTTTTTTTTTTAAAAACACATTTTAGTAAAAGACGCAGTTATGTCCTGGCAAAGCTACGTGGATAACCTGATGGCCGATGGCTGCTGCCAGGACTCCGCCATTGTTGGGTACACGGACGCCAAATATGTCTGGGCAGCACATGCCGGTGGCACTTTTAGCAATATAACGGTAAGGAGAGCGGATGCGATGAGACACAATAATGAAGCTGAAGGAAATGGTAATATCTTTCTGTTCATCATCGAGGATGTTTAAGAAGGAGGCCTTGCCGATCGGGGACTGCCTGAAGTAGGAGTATTTTCGGCAAACCGACACACATGATTTCCCAGACAGTGGATATAACGGCTTACGGCCTTTAAGTGTGCTGCTTGTGCGGGCTCATTTCGGGCGCTTCTTGTATGTAGATAACTGTCCCGGGAACATGAAGCTGGCAAGGCGTGGAATGCTGCCCGAAAAGGCCTCTGCTGTTACACCCGGGCGGTTGCTTAAATCATTTTGTCGTCATTGACTTCTAATTGCGATGGGACGGACGAGACGCCTCATTGTAAATAAATTAGTTCATCTTAAATCCGTGTTTTTTTCGCAAGCGTGAAATAACCGAGGATAACGGTGACGGGGTTGTAGCGTGATATTAAAAAGTTGTCGGCTGCGGTGCTGCGGAGCGGCTTGCTGGTGACGGGAAGAGGAGGTGCGGAGGGGAGGCTGAACACGGAATAAAATCCAGCCGGCCGTTCAGAGTTTAAGTTGGTTGGCTGTGTCTGGTTCCCGGGTTTGTCCCCACCACGGTTAGAAAAGCAGCATCGTTGCTGGCCCTGGATAGTGGTATCTGCCGTAGAGGATATTGCTGGATTCGCAGATGCCCCCCCTCCCGCTTTCCAAGATGGCGTTTCCCTCCGTGCCTTTTCCTGCCTGAACTCTGCAGTGCCGTCGGCCGGCTTCCTTTCAGCTTTTTCCCTTTTTAGCTATATGCTGCACGTTTCCTTTTGCCGGTGCCAGTTTTAATTTAATATTAAAACTTATGTGTCGATCAGATTATGCCTGTTATTTCTGTCGGGCGGCATTGCACTAATGCAGTAGACGTTAGGAGATTGCGGAGTTTATGGGGTCTGCAGTTTTGCCGACGAGCAAACTTTTAAAGCAGTTCTGATTGAATAACATTTTTATCTAGCGCTGAAAATTCGTGCGGGCCTACATATTTGTAGTTTTTAAAATTATTAATCATGACTTTCATGTTCCCTGTTTTAGTTTTAGAATTCTGGAATGTTCTGCCGGGAATTAATGAAGTATTCCGATCTTTAACACATTGTGACATTGATTTATATTAATACGTCAGTCCCCGTTCACCCGTGGCCCTTCCAGTCGAACAGCGGCAGCTGAAGGGAAAATGTACGCATGGCCTTGAAAGGTTTCTGTACTCTTTCATTGTCTTATCGTACTGTTGTTTTTATCTACATAGTTTTGTCATGCACGGCTTGGAGGGATTCTTACAGGTTCATATTGATTCATCACCAAACCTACCAACGCTGCTCAAGAAAATCAGCCCTTATTACTCGGGAGTGAATTTTAACATAGAACTTAGGGACGACGTAGCATTGAGAAACGCACCCACATCATTTGGCTGATTGATGGGGGAAACCCCTTTGTTAGGTTTATGTTCTTGGCTAACTAGTATTTTATGATTTCTTGCATGTCAGTATTGTTTGGTATTTATTTGCCCCCCTAACGCTGACGCCTATATGCTGCTTAATTTGGCAGAAAATACTAAATACTTGGCATGGTTCATTCTTTTTCTCGGCAGCTGCATCTCAGAACATTTAACAGGAGGCGTTGATAGTAACTTTATTGGCACAGTTGTAAAATAGAGTAAATATGTGTATGATCCTACAGTAGGATAAGCCTTTATTGCACAGTCGAAATTTACTCGTGGTTTAGTGGGAGGCCTACAACACCCAGCATTCTTTAAACTATTAGTTAGTCATTGCTGTTTTATCTCTTGAATACAAGTTTGCTGCATCAGTGATGTATCTGTTAGATGTGTGTTTGGGTAAACTTTTCAAAGGGCTGTCTTCAGACAGCAGGTGGTCTGTGTGTATGTCCAGCAACAAACTACATTTCATAATATGTTCTTTGCATTTTGTAGCCAGTTGTTTGAAAAGTATGCATAAATTTACTGTGTTCACCCTCTTTAGAGGCATCTCCCTTGAGTGCATTCCTATTCCAGGAATAAACCAGATTCCTGAACTTTGCCTTTGTGTGGCCAGTTCATGTTTTGGCTACAAGTTCTGTACTGGCACAAAGCCGCGATTTTGTAGATTTTTGTTTTTATTTTCGTGTATGTATTAGAAGCAGAGGATACTGGGTGTGGTTTATCCTTTGGTTAAAAAAAAAATAATGAAGGTGAAGAATTTAATGACATGGTGCCTCATTATATAATATTCTGCTTTCATCATACTGACAGGAGCCCATCTGGTGAGATTGTGGCAGTGAAAGAAAAGAAATCCTACAAGCATTCCATGATGGGTCACCAAGTGAATGTTTTATAGTATTTAATGAATGTGTAATATTTGATTTGTTTAGACATAGTGGCTTAAACTTAAGGGTTTATTAAGGTCGTTGACAAGGCTATTCTGAGCACTGGTAGCCATTAGCTGGCTGGTTCTCGGTGTAAAATCAGCACTTGGAAAAGGATTTATTCAAGTTGGCTAGCTAGCTGCCAGATGTCATTCTTCGAAAGTTTGCTGTCGCCTTGCAGTTTTGACTGCTCGATTTCAGCATCGAAGGCAAGCAAATCCTATAGAATAAAAACACTTTTCACTTTAGATTCATGCTACCTGCCAAATGCAAAGCAAGGAAACACTTTAAAATCTTAAAATAGCTACATGTGATCAACATTTTTCTTTCCCATTGTGCTGTTTCGTGGAGAGGCATGCAGATAGTAAGGAGCCTCGTTTGCTGCCATATTTGTGCTTTTAAATAGTTCCTGTGGGAGAATAATGTCCCGTTTCTCTCTGTTTTAAGGCTCATGAAATTGACGTCATAGTAGGAAAGGACAGAGAGAGTTTCTTCACCAATGGATTGACTTTAGGTCAGAAGAAGTGCTCCGTGATCAGAGACAGCCTTCTAGTTGATGGTGACTGGACAATGGACATCAGGACAAAGAGCCACAGCGGCGAGGCTACGTATAATATTTCTGTAGGCAGAGCTGGCAAAGGTAACCGAATTTTCTTCTTGCTTATATTTGAGTGATAAATGTACACCTGAAAATTGCTTTTCCTCTGTGCATTGGCTGCCAGATTGAACACACACCTTTTTAAATTGGTTTGTCATCTCTAATCCTCTACCTGAAGCATGTTGCATATTTTTCTGTATTGTGATCAGTCTTAAAATTCCATGACAGTTTACACTGAATATTCTACGAAAAGTAGCTTTAAACAAATCTGAAAACGATGTAAACATTGCATGATTCTCAATGCTAATTGTCATGAGTTTTCTGCCTGTGTTTCTTCCATCAATGGGTAAGTAATTGTTAGCCAGGTATTAGATATGCACTGGTAAATATATAAAATACGTGGGAAATGTTTGTCTTATGGAAGCATTCACTTTCTTGTTGTTCCAGGCTCTAATTGATTCGCTTGATTTAAACGTTCAATTCTTGATTCTAATATTCAGTCAACATAACTGTGTGTTCTCCACTTCTAAAACTGTAATCCTAAATAACAAACTAACACAACGTCTGTGCCCCCCCCCCCCCCACTGAACCTGTACAGGGAATGAGCCTTTCTCAGTTATAGCTTGAAAAGCAAAGAATACAGTTATGCTGAATACCCACAATATGTAGCCAGAGCTGGTTGCAGCCTGCTTCAAAGATGTCAGAGAAGCCTCATCTCTCTATTAATTGGGACGCTTTAGAGATTCTGGAAAATTGGTGGGAACACCTTTGTAAAGTGGACTCACAGTTGGTTTCATTCCTCAATACTTGCCGATTGCCCTTTGCTATCAAAAGTATCTTGGGAGTTTTTTAAACGGAAAACCAAAATGTATCCATTATATCGATCATGCTTATTGGGTCAGTTGCTCTATTCATTTGATGAAGTGAACTGGTAGTGACAAAGTTTTTATGGGTAGTTTACAGACCTAGTATACCACTCTATAGTGTGTTGGGTAAATTCATTTCCAAATCAGATATTTTTACAACTGAACATTTTATACCTCATCGACAAGCAAAATTCTTTGTGGTGTATTACTTACAAAGTAGTGATTTGTAAGGGCCACTTAAATTTAAGGCTCTGGGGAAATGGCACGGGTCTGTTGGTTATATGGGAGAAGAAGCCAACCGATGTCCCTAAGACGATAACAGTGTGGCACCCAGAGCAGCTTTCTCTGGGAATATGCTTTTGCAGCTGTTCATGTAATATGGTATTTAAGGGTTTTTTCCCCCCCACCCACTTTCTGCTTGGAAGTTTAAATATATATTTTTGTTAGTTTGCTTCAGTATAAGGCATCATCTGCTCTACGATACGCCTGAGGTGTTGTGTGATTTAAGAAAGTCAGAACGGAGTCTGTGCTATTTTTTTTAAATGGAATTCTTTTGTAGGTAAAGGTTGAATTTCTGAAGACTGTCGGGTGTCTTGAGTCGGGTCGACAGCATGAAAATGAATGCTTCCTTTACTTTTCTGTCCTGGTGGCTATGAACCACATCTCAGCTATTCTAAGCCTTTTAAGTCTTGCTGTCTTAACCTTTGCACTCACTATCTGCTGCATTTTCTCTAAACTTCCCTTTCTCCTTCTTTTCTTCCAGTCTTGGTTCTTGTAATGGGCAAGGAGGGTGTCCATGGAGGCGGATTGAATAAGAAGGCCTATTCAATGGCTAAATACTTAAGGGATTCTGGGTTCTAGTTTAGTCAGGCTTGGTTTAAAAAAAAAAATAAAAATAAAAAATTAAAAAGAATTAAAAAAAAAAAAATAAAAAATAATAAAAATTTTAAAACTAAGGAGGAAGAAACTGCTGTTACATTTCCCTGTCAAAGTCACATTAACGTCTTAACATTAATAGCCAACAAATGGTTCTGGAGTGAAAGTCATTGATGTGTCTTTATGGTAGTGGGGAATGCTGTTTTTTTTTGTCTCCTTTCCAAAGTTTGTTTATCTTTTGTTCTTTGTTTTTCTTGTGTGCTCCAGCATTGGTTATAGTCATGGGGAAGGATGGTATTCATGGAGGGCAGCTCAACCAGAAAGCATTTCTCATGGCTGAATACCTGAGGAAGTCTGGATATTAAGCAGCCTCTGCCCGTTCATCTAGCAGCCCATAATCACCCTGTCGCGTCGAGAGAACTACCTGACGTAGTTGGTAGATGCTTCCCTCTCCCCCTTTTATTTTATTTTCCTCCCCCTTTTTTTGTTTTTGTCATCCTTTATTCTCCCACCCAAGTACTGCTTTAATCTGTATGCATTTACACTGTATACCCAATCCTGCTTTGGCATCATCGTTTCACTTTAGTATATCACACTATTATCATAATGCAATGACTTTATTTAAAACGAAAGCTGATACAGGTCTGGGCGCTGCTTAGCGAAACACAGGGCTCTTAGTGAATAGCTAGTGAAGGAATTTTTAACTGACGAGCCTATATGAAGGTGCCTGGTAGTAGCCTTGGATTGACCAATGGCCTTTTGAGCACTTTGAGCGATTTATAAGCTCATACCGTCTTCCTTTTCTAGAGAATGTCTGGGAGGGAAACTGCATGCATATCTTCTAGCTCGGTGTTCCCCATGCCGGTCCTTGTGGACCCCCAGTCATTTCACAATTTTGCTCTGTGCTAGATAGTGAACTGTCTAGGGCAGGGCCGCCCAATCCTGCTCCTGGAGAGCTACCACCCAGCAGAGCTTAGGTACAGCCATAATTTAACACACCTGATACTGATAATCAGGCACTTCAGTATCACTCAGCTATGTTGAAGTTAAGCTGGTTCTCATTCTGAGATGTAACTAAAGGCCTTAATTATCTGTATCGGGCGTGTTAAATTAACGCTGTACCTAAGCTCAGCAGGGTGGTAGGTCTCCAGGAGTAGGATTGGGGTTTCCCTGCAAGTGTTTCCGAGGACCAGGTTGGGAAACTCTGTCCTACCTTTATTGGTTTTTCATTTGTTGAACCCCAGCCTTTGAACTCCTGCCAAAACTTAAGTATCTTTCCATTATTACGTTAGAATTTTTCTTCATTTTGAACACTATATTCATGGCACTCCATCACATTGTGGCTTGCCCCTAATGTAAGCTATCTGATATATTTTGTTTTGCAAGCTCCGATTTGATTTGAGTTTGCCGTATCCTGCACCAATTTTTTTTTTTTTTTTTTTTTTTCTTGGCTATTACCTGGATGTAGTTTTGGTGGTATTCTGTGTCTAAAAGCACATCAGCATCATTGTTGCTGCAAGTAGACTTTTTCCTTTAATAACCCTCTTTCCCATATCCCTTACTATATGATCTCCCTGGACATTCCACTGTTACATTAGCAGAGGCAGGTAATTTTCACAGGCTCTTGTACTTTTTTTTTTTTTCTCTCTTTTTTTTTTTTTAAAGGCTGCCATTTTGGACACTAGATATCCCAACATGACTGTCTGGAGTGTATCCCATTTAAACATTTTTCATAGGACCAATTTTAGCTGCAACTTGGGAGTTAATAACTGCCCAAAGGCATTAAGCATTGAAAAGGAAGACTGCTGTTTGTTGGCTAACTCCAAAACGATAACTGATATTGAAATGACAGTAATGTGTTTGCTGCTGAACTTAGCATTAGTTTGATGGAGCGGCAGTCTCCTCACTTTGTCAACTGTTCCGGGTTTTTTCTTTTTTTTTTTTTTTTTTTTTAACGATTGCATCTGACCTGTAATCCCTTGCTGTGGAGAGAACTGTGGAATAAATTGCTCTGTGCTCTATTCATCTGTGATACTAAAATGTCTGTCAAAGCATGGTACTAAACATGCCCAATGTGTTAAAAAAAAAAAAAAAAAAAAAAAAAGCAATTCACTTACTTGCAGGGAAATGGTGTTGGTTGGAAAAAGAGCCTTGCTGTTTTGTGGAAATTTATACAAATTCTGTGCACCCGTGCCATAATTTAGACATGGTCTGTTGCTGTTTTGGATTGCATTTTAACCTATGCCCAAAAACATGAGATCAAATGGCACTTAAGAGCTCTTAGCGTGAGCTCAAAATATTAAGGCCTTGTTGAGAATGTACCAATTACATCTAATCTTGCTGATTTTTATGTTCTTTCCCTAAACTTTTTTTCTTATTTGGGATACGGTAGAACATCAGATTTAATATGCATAAAAAATGCCATAAAATTGAGGGGGGGCTATATGACCCTTGTTTACACACAGATCAAATAAATTTATTCCAACCAGATGAACTGCAGATGTGTTTTGATTTCCTAACACTGATCGTTCCTCGATGGCGGAAATGGTGGGTGTTTTGAGGTAAGGCAGCTGAGGGGTACGGGCTGTACTTGCCCAATGCCTAAAGCGGGGGTGGCCAATCTTATCTGCAAAGGGCTACTGTATATGCAGGTTTTTGCTGCAACTCCCTAATTAGGTCACTAATTTGAGGACTGATAGAGCTGAAGAGTCCTCACACCTGGGTTTGGACAGCTGACCTAAAGGTTATCCCAAAAACCAGCATACATACTGGCCCTTTGCGGGTAAAATTGGCCACCCCTGCTTAAAGGTTTGGGGTTGTAAAGGCAGCCTCTGATTTGTCTGTGGAGTGTGCATGTTCTTCCCATGCCTTGTGGGATTTTCATTAAGCTAATCAGTGTCTCTAAAATTCTGTGGGGTGGGTTGGGGTCATCTCATCCAAAGTTGGGATAGACTCCACCCCCATTGGAAGATGCCAGGGCTGTGGGAATCGTTGGGTGTTGATCTAAGCAAAGCACTTCAGCTGCATTACTCATTAAGTCTGGCTGTATCATGCATGATCTGTATGTGATTTTCAAAAAAGCATGCTACAAACTATAACTGTCCATGTAGACAAAAGACAGAAGGCACTCCCTTATTGTGGGCAGTGGACACAATTGACAACTTTGTTTATTCGGTGACATTTCATGCTGCATTAACATGTAGCTATGTTTATGGATGAGAGACGGGCAGTTCCTGACTGTACAGTACTGAGTGAAGCTCTGGACTGTTTATGTCCGCATTTCACCCAAAATTGTTTTAAGTTTCCCTGTAAATTTGAAAATCCCTTAAATTCTTGAATATTTTGACATGGCTTATGTGCCCGTCCTATTAAAGGAAGCAGAGTTATGGGTGCAGTCTCATCTCTGTTCTATAAAATGGATAATTACATTGGTGTGAGATGAAAAATTATATATATGCTAGTTTTTTTCCCTCCCAGAAAAGTTTAAATGTATTGAACAGCAGTAGGATGTATTTTCATCAGCCCAGCAAATAACTAATATTTTGTCAGCAGTGCACATTCCTTGTCTTGCACTTTCGTGTTTATGAAAATTTGAACTATTCTGCATTAAATGTACGAGAATTTATTTTAGCCAAAATTCTATAAAGATGTCCTTAAGTGTTTTCAAATGTATCTTTAAAGGATGCTTTGCAGGTTATTTAATATCAACCTTGATATTTGAAGAGAAATCTTAATGCTCAGTGGGAAATACATTGTATGTTAAGTATTTTTAGAAAACAAATGCAGTATTCCATTAAATTTATCACTTTATTGCTTTGTCTGCCTTGTTCACTTTGGTTTCTGTGTAACAGAACATTTTTTAATTTTATTAATTTAAAAATGCAAAGGTTCAGATTTTTTTCCTTACGTGTGAGCCGCAGGTAATACTGTAAAATTGTTTTAATGCATTTCCTCTCTAAAATGCTCCTTGTACTCTGACGTCAAACAATGTTATGAGCCAGTGGTATCACAAATTATTCTGCATAGTATATGTCAGTGTTTTGGTTCATTCCTTAAAATGACTCATACAAATTTAGCTTTTTCAGAATATTCATAAAAATGTGGAAAGTCACCAACAGCAGTTGTAGACTAGAAAAAAAAAATCTGCCATTTTAACTATTAACTTGACTTAATACACTGCAATGCACATTACAGTATTCCCATTTGATTGGTGTGTGGATAGTTACCTCCCAGTAGTCATCGTGGGCCAATCTGGGTGCCAAATGAAACTATCCGGGATGGGTCAAGGGAGTAACCGCGGGTGGTGCAGTTTCATACAGGCCGTGGGTAGATGCGCACAGCTTAGAACTGCACCGAGCACGACAGTACCTGGGGAATGGGAGAGACGTCGTGAATGTTGTAGAACTAAGATGCATTCTGGCTATAAAGTGACATGGCAGTAAAGATTTCTGTTCAGAACTCAGTGCTGCTTTTAAGAATCCTGTATCAGCACCCTGAGAGGAGAACATAGGCACCTTAAAGAAGCACAAACCTTGCATCAGCAAGGCAAGCAAAATACAACCACATACTGATGCGGTGAAAAGTATTGGTATGTTTGTTTACAGTGATATTCCACAGAATAGATTTTTGATATATGGAGTAAATGGTGGAAGCCGATTACTTTTGCCAGTTTCAACATTTCACAGAGAATTGTGATTGTTTTTAAAGTGGAAGAGTACAATTTTTTTTCACCTGCATACAATGTGGTATCATCAATTCAAATCCAAAACATGCATATTTTTGAATGGAAGCAGAAAACACAAAAACCTCTGATCCTCTGAATGTTGCCTTAGCAGTTTCCACGGGCGTTAAAGGTGGCGCGCATCACAGCAGATCTCATACAGCATACAAAGTCTTACTGGGATTTCCCTAAGAGTGTTGCATGTGTAAAAAGTACAGAGCTTTGATAGGCTCAACCGCTAGTGTCATAACTGTTATGCAGATATTCCAAGCACCTGTGAGTCATACGCAACAAATTACTTTTATAGAATAGTTTGAGAGTTTGAATTCATCCAGTGAACAAAGCAAGCAGCATTTCAATGAAGTGAGACTTTGACAATAGAAGTGAAATCATCTTCCATTAGCTGTTAAGCCTCTTGCCACAATAATCAGAAAAGCTGAATACAAGATAACATAAACTTAGTCCATTCTATAATATGAGGAAAAATTGAGATAGTTGAAAAAGCTTTAGTTGTTAAAACCATATACCACTGTTAGCCTTTCTTAGGAAAGTCTGTGTGGGGCATAGGTAATTGTCACAGGGCTTTAAGTTCTCTGAGAACAGCTAGGCTACAGTAATAATGAACATCTGTTAAAAAAAAAAGATCATACGCCTAATTAAAATATTATTGCGACAGTGTAGTTGCATAATACCTTGATTCCAGTTATTGCTTTTATGGAATTTTCATAATGAAACCTAAGCTATTGTGTACAGTCATGCAATTCAGTCACCATCAGACACCACCTGCACAGCTCTGACCACTTATCAATGATCATTTTAAATTTGCATTAACCAGGATATCTTAGGCTAAAAGCCACCCAAAATCCATTTCATATCATTGCATTTAAATTTCATACACAAAAAAGTTGGGGTATCTGTTTCATAGTAGCTGACCACATGTTACAGGGATATATTCTACAGTAGTATTTTGATCACAGTTTATTAAATTACCTCAGTCTGCCTATTTGGCTAAAGTTAAATAACATGAACAGAATTTCAAGTGAAAATGTGACTTTAATGCATATGGAGTTAAGCTTACCCATACATTACACATGCATAATCTTTATATAAAAGTCAACAAGAATTTTCCAGTTGGCAAACTGCATATAAAGCAGAGATGTGTCAAATGCACATTCCTGCTGACGGTGACATCTTGAGGCGAGAGGATGACCCACTAATAAAAATAACTTAAGTGTGGTGGGTATAAACTTCATGACGTCTCCCCATTTCTGTTCAGAAAGGAAGTACGCTCTAATGGAAACACAGCGTGTCTTAACTGGCTGGCCTTACACGAGTGGTCCACAGCATTTGCCAGCGTCAAAGTACAATATTGATCTATGAATGGCTATCTGTTCTCACGTCATACAACACAGAAATTTACATAAGCGTCTTCATAATGCCAACTTTTAAAACTGCTTTACATTAGAAATTACATTGAAGTTTACAAAATAACACTGCATAGTACATTAAGACTTTATTCATTGAGTTAATAGTTTTCCTTTTTACGTTTCTCTAAAATATCCCTACCTTCTGATACAGAGGCTTTCACATTTACAGGCTACAAAGTTTATTATCGCTTTGAAAAAGTTGCTTTGTAATTCTGTCTCTTGTATAATTTTATACATCATATGTACACATTGTGATCCTTCATGATTCATGACAAGTGTTAGGAAAGGTCTATGCTTTTAAAGCACACAGTGTTACATGGCTTTCCTTTCACAGTGAAGATAAAAGCTCATCAAATTTACAGCATATAAAAAGCAGTTCGTACAAGACAGCTGAAGTATATTATTCTGTTATGTGCAATGCAACTCTCTTTAGGTTCCTACAGAAATGACCATCTTTGGTAACCATATACTTCAAATTACAGAAATTCCTGGGAAAGAAACTGTTACTACTACTATACTGGATCATCTGCTCGTTGTCGTGTCCAGACACGACAGGCTGTGATGTGCACAAATAGTGATTTGCAAACAATACTGATTGTAGTATGGATATCGGAATCCTACTTGACATCACTAAAGTCGATGGCAGGTTTTCTTCGGGGTCAGACGGTGGGATCCCCCTGCCCGTGCCGAGACTGCTGCAACTGAACCACCACAGTTTCCACGGTGACCTCCTCACTGCCGCTACTGTCCATCTCATCGTCATCATCCTCTTCGTACTCGGACGACTCCAGGTCCCGCTCGTGGTAGGAGAGCGAGGCCGACATGGTGCCGAAGGATTGGGTGCTGGTTGAGGCCAGGGACCGTAGCAGGGGCGTGTTCTCGGACGCCTCATCATTGTCGTCACGGCTGCTGTCGCCCTCATCCGAGTCAGACTCCGAGTCTCCCTGGGACGCCACCACCTTCTGCTTGCACACTGGACACGTTTTCTTCGTCTTGGTCAGCCAAGGGTCCACACACTTACAGTGGTAAGCTGAAGTGTTAGTTTAGAGAAGGCACAAAATCAATCAATATAAATAACAGTCCAGGGCAGAGAATACAAATCCAGACCAAGATTTTGTTTCAACCAACCAGTTGAGCTAGAGTCACAGAATACTCCACTGGTTGGTTGAAACAAAATCTTGGTCTGGATTTTTACTTTTTGGACTTGAATTTAAAACTAAAATTTTAAAGTAAAACTAACAGTTTAGGCCGGAAAAATTGTATTGTTTTATTGTTATGTCATGTTATGTCAACTTCTATCACAGTATAAGACTGAGTAATATCCAAATTGCACGAATGCTGCCATCATTTATGTTTACGTAGGTACATTTGCTTTGGCTAAGCCAATCAAAGCAGTAAGAATTAGCTTACTGCTAATTCAATCTTTTGAAAGCAAACATTATTTAATTATGTTTTTTGATTTTCAAGCGGCATTGCACGGTGTTTCGCGTGTGCCCCATTTCTTCCAGGCGGCTTGGTATTACGGTGTTCCGGGCAGTTCAGTTTCCCTGTTTCTCCTGTCTATCAGGAAATACTGTTTCCCCTAATATGTCTGAAAATCACTCAGATACATTATTACATGTGAATACAGTATTGTTATTAGTACAGAGGCCCAGAGTTGCTGTATACCTGTTTTAACAGGGGGAACCAAATATCCTGGATGTCAAGAAATAATGTTTCTCCTAATGTTTAGGCAAAGATGTATGTGAGATGTCTGACAGTCACTCAGGTACATTATTACATGTGAATACGGTAGATCGTCACGCATAATATAGTTTTATAAGCAATTCTGTACCGTTTTCATCAAGAAACATCTCTATCCAGCGAATTAAATAATTTCATTTATTATCTGTAAAAACAAAAAAACATCGAAAAGGCATGTGTTGTTTTAAAATATATGGCTTGTTTACCTCTAGAGCTTTGTAAAAAAGCCATGAAAACAACAGCGAAACCGTGCACAAATCAGTGTGCGACGGGAAACACAGAGAAACTGAATTGCCCGGAACTGCAAAAAGTTTTTTATTTCGAGTCGTGTCATTCAAATCCCGCTGGATCATCCGAGCATATGGCCATTAAAGCCTGTGTTTCCTCGTTTGTCCATCTTTCCATTTTACTTTTTTATATTTTTGTTTGTACTGCTTTTTATTTTTTCTCGCTATTTGCTGTGTGTTTCAAAAGATGACGGTTGTATTTTGTATTTCAGCGGCAGGCTATTTGCATAACCAATCGACAGCAAATACTTTTGCAAGTCCCACCCCGAAGTACCGAAGTACTGAAGAAGTACCCCAGCTGGTTTGGCACTGAATCTGCCAGGATATCCCTGCCCCTCAAAATGCCCTTGACCATAGTGTCAATGTCCTTAATTCAACAGGAAATATCAAGTGCTGTTTATTGGTAGTGGAAGTGCATGTTTTTGTAAGAAACACGACTACGGTGTCCTCACCATGAGAACAGGGCAAGATGCGTAGCTTGTCTCCTTCCTCGTACTCATCTAGACAAATGGCACAAACATCATATACATCCCCTGCAAGAGGAGAGATGTGTCAGTGCCAGTCTCAGGTTATGCCTGTAATCACTGCATTCATTTCAACAAGCACAAAATCACCTTCCCGAAGAGACCACCTTATTACAAAGGAGTTTCATTATTTATGATGGGAAAGAAGAACTGGAAGTGAGCATGAAGTATTTTAGGCATTTCCCTCTGAAAATCCCAGACTACAAGTGAGTGCATCTCATTAGCATTTTGTCTGCTCTGTAACTTCCAGAGGCCTTGGAGTAACACAGGAAAATGCTGCGTGCACCGATATGCCGGAATTCACTTTGCACTCCCTAGAAATTCCGGAATGTTTTTCTTGATCCTTTCCTCGGCAGAGGCAGCTCTCTGATGTCTTTCAGTGTTTATGCAAGTTATAAATGAATGCGCTTTGACTCCGTCTCAGGGACGATGCATGTGACCATATATGGCCGAAGCATTAATTGCGAGTTCCCTCTGCATTAGGAATTCAATTTTAGTCCCTGACTGTGATACTTTTCTATAGTGGAAAGAAATTATTTGTAAAGGAGGTGGGGGGGGGAGTTTGCAAAGGAATCACAGCGGATCATAGACAGGAAATACTGAGGGGAACTTATATTTAGATGTGATCTGAAGGAGGACATTTTGGCCATTTCCAGTACTACGGCAGATTCCAAAATCAACAGGGCACTAGCGGTAATACCATGTAAATTAGAAAAAAAGCTACAATGTGCTCTTCGATATATTTGACTCGAAGTGGGAGCCAAAATCCTAATTCACTAAAATGTGCACTTCAGATCAGATTCAACTTTGTACTTGTGCTCTGCATGATGACAATGGCAATGAAATGCTGCTACCATCTCAACAGATGTGCGAAAACATCAGATGCTGAGAGGGAAGTTCTGTCAAAAAAAAAAAAAAAAAGGTTGATGTGACTGCTTTCAGCTGCCAACCTAGAAGAGCTCCAAGCGTCAAGAGAACTTAGAAATGTAAAAGCGAGTCGGGCAACACCACAGTGAAATTTCACAGAACGCTAAACTTCCATTTACTTCTGGCCCCAATCCTACCCACATGCACACATTTAATACTCTTTCTTCTGGTTCATACTACACTCCAAAGAGGCATCGAGGCAGGACAGACACCTCAGAGAACAAAAGGGAACACGAGGAGCGTTCCAAGATCCAAAAACTGAACAATCAGATTAGCCAGCCCTCGTTCTGGCCATCAAGGAGAGCCTGTTTGGTGTACCCTAAAGGGCATTTATCCATATTTACACAGATTTGCGTCCACATACATTAGGCAGGTGTTTACTGAAATAAGCACATCTTCTGAACAGTGCTATTTTTGGTGAGGGAAGAACCACCGCTCGGTGTTTAGAGAAGCAGGCAGATTGTCTTTTCCAACTATGGTCAGGAGTCTGAAGGCACTCCCCCTCCGAACTGTCACTCTGAGGCCTGAGGGAAAGGTCCCATCACGGCCACATCCTCGGGAGCAAGGCCTTAGGAGAAACAGTGACATGGGGGTGGGGGCTGGCCGGCAGATCCGGAGTCAAACTAATATCTTGCTGTGGCCCAGATCTTCCGAGCAGAGGGTTGTGCGGTGCAAGTAACAAGCAGACAGTTATGCCTGAGGCAGTAATGGACACATCCTGGTGGGGTGGGGGGGCGCAGGCAGATGCGGTTGGGGGAAGTGGTGTCAGCAGGATCATGGTGAGCATCAGGCAGGAAAAGCAGGCTTTTAACTACGCCCCGGGGGGGAGGGTCTAGGTCACTTCTGGTTCTTCTGGGCAGACAGAAAGCACCAGCAGCTGGGTCCCCGAGCCTTTAATTAGAGACGGCTTCCTGTTGACACAGCACATCCTGCAGAGCTGCAGAGTCACAGTCCGGCCTCAGCGGAGCGGAGTTCACCCCCGCACCAAGGAACGGCATAGTCAGGGAACACCCTGACTCGTTAACAAGCGAGGACACTTCAGGAAAAAGGCGTGATGCAGTTCTGCGTGTCACTGCACCACCTAGACTATTAAACTATTAACTTGTCAGAATAGAAAAGTGTAGTCAAAGTTGTTTTTTTTTTTCTTAAAGATAACTTACACAATTCTGCCCAGTGGTCAAAAAATACAGGCACACCTATATTTTAACATCAGCATTCATCGCTGAGAATTACGCTAAATATTTTTCTATGCGTAAAATTAATCAAACATTTAGGCTAACCGGCATTCGATATATTCTATATATTGGAAAAACATTTTTCTAAAACCTAATGTTCAGACAGAGTACATTTGTACATCTATGTGCCCAGTTGAAATTGCTTCCATTAAAATCGATCAAATCATCATCCATCTGGTTTTGGGCTACAACCATCCAAAAGAACACTTTGGGCATTAAAATTATTCAGTCTTTAATTTGTGTACGATCTAGACCAGTGTTTCTCAATTCACTCCTCAGGGCTGCGATATGGACCAGTGTTTCTCAATTCACTCCTCAGGGCTGCGATCTGGACCAGTGTTTCTCAATTTACTCCTCAGGGCTGCGATCTAGACCAGTGTTTCTCAATTCACTCCTCAGGGCTGCCCGGAGACAAATCAACAGTGTTGCTCCCTTCCAGCTATCAGCACATCTGAACCAGGTAGTCAGTGTTCTTGACTTTTTTGGTTCACGCGTGTTGGGAGCTGGGAGGGAGCAAAACTGTGGACTGTGTCTGGGGAGCCCTGAAGACTGAATTGAGACACTGTTTTTGACTGACCCATCCATACTCCATTACCTCTTGGGCAGTACTGGATCATGAAGAATCTGGAATCTAATTTGGATCGATGGTATTTCAAGGAGGGGGGGGGAGGCGGTTGCAGTTACCATAAGTGGATATGGATAACAAGGATATGTATGGATGTGCCGTATGAAAATGTATGAAGGATGAGGGTTTGGGGGTGGAAGTCCTAGATTATCACATTCAGGGAGGGAGCAAAACATTCACCCAGTAACGTGTGATCTGCAAAATGTCAGCTTCATATCACTGGTGTTTGTGAGTCCATAAAGCACGCGGACCACTGCCGGTCCACCTGTAGACAGGTACCGGGGCCGGCTCCTTTCCCTGTGGTACTGCCCGCAGGTCACGGAGCCAGCCGGAGTTCTGCGTTCAGGCATCAGTGGCAGACAGCGATCTCGCCAGACTCCAGAGTGCCACTGAAAATGGCTGCTACATTCCTGCTGCCAAATACTTTGTACTGCCCACCTCTCAGCTGCCAGCTCACACTGACATCATCGCTTGAAACGCCCTGTGAGTTAGAGGAAAGGGCTGTCGTCTGGCGCCGGGAAGAGAGGTAGGTTACCGCGGTTATCCTCCTTTGGCCCAATCGCCACATTTTGTTTTCCGTTTCACCCCAGTAAATCGGAGCCCCCCCCCCGAAAAAAAGGCAGCAGTATTCTGCTTTGGCTGTTTTCTGGTTTCGTGCAGCCAAGACAGCAGCATTAACTTGCTCTTACTCCCCAATCCAGTAACTCCCTTAAAGAGTAATGTGACAGGTGCAACAGGTTTTACTTTAAACAAGGCAGTGCGGTATTGCAATACAGCCAAAGCAGCCAATTGGAATTCAGCAGCGGAAAAAAAAAAAAAGAACAGGCATACCGAGTTCATCCCCACCCATCCTTGCGCAGAGGGATCAGACTTTTTTTCTTCCTCTAACTGAGGCAGTTCAGATTAAGTACCTTAAGGATGTAAGAGCAGAGCCTCCTGGGACCTGGGGCTGTCTTACATCAGTGGATAAAGACATTTCATATAAAAAAAAAAAAAAAAAAAAAAAAAACAGGCCAAATCATTCTAAGAAATATGTTTCTTAAAATGGGACACCTAGTCTGTTAGAGGTAGGTATTTCTAATGTGTGACCTTGACATGAAAAGCCTCCATGAATCCTAGGTGTGAGAAACCAGTGTAACTTATAATCAGATGCTGACAGAATTGCAGAAAGCTGAAGTCATCACCCGGACACAGGAAACGACGAACGATGCCTCAGTCAATGACATGCCTGAGTAAAGCTGACTGGTCTCATTCCATCCAGAAGCTGCGGTTCATGTTAATCACCCCTCCCTCAGCACAGCCCCCCCCCCCCCTTACCTTTCTTGTATTTATGAATGGGGATTTTTTTCAGCTGATCTCTGCGGAGGCGACTTCTTCTTGCCCTGTGTCTGTCCTGAACAAACTTGGTGATCTGAAACACAGAGGCACAGATGAGAGCGACCTTCCCGTCAGAGGAAGTCCATTGGGGAGCCAAGCGTGTGGGTGCCAGGGTTTCCTGGCTGAATGGGTACGGTGCAGACGCTCGCCGCTTACCATGAAGATAACGATGAGGATGAGGCAGATTCCCACTATGATGAGGAAGGGGATCAGGTAGTACTCCAAAGGCAGGGTGAATTCAGGCATGAGGATAATGTGGCCACTAGGGGCAGTATGAACAAAAACCGATTGGCGGGCATTAAAGACAGCACTGCTGCTGTGGCCGCTTTGTAGGGTAAGTGCATTTTATAACGTAACCCATATACACAGAGCCCACATCTTACGCAGTTCAGAACAATCGTGGTTCGAAAATATACATTTAACAAATGCTTAAAAACTAAACAAGATGCACTATTTCAAATTGGTGCATAAAGTGCCGAAGCGTGGACTGAGCACGGTGTTCACACTTCCACTGGCCAGAGTCCTATCTACACCTACTTTTTTGTCATTCTTCCCCAAAACAACTATTGTACTGTTTTTACATTGAATTTACATGAAACAGGTGCAGTTCTGCGATCTAAACATGATTTAAAAGTATACAACAGGTTGGGAATAGATGTATATGCAAAGTAATTAATCAGGCACTTTTATATAATGGTCTTACGTATGATGAACGTGGCTTTGGAGCATCGCAGAGGGTTACGAAACCAATTTATCATGTAAGATGTAGAAATACTGTATGTTTTCACAACCCAGCAAATGTACTGAACGAAAAGGACGGAAAACACTTATTTCCTACTAAATGCAATCAAGGAAGTTTGATTCAACACTTTTTAATGACATGCTAATTTTTCAATGCAATTTTTATATCTGAAAAGCAATATACTGTGGTATATCAGGTTATGGTCTACATATAAAGCAATGAGTAATATTAATCATACTTGGTAACACTTGGTAATAAACTATATGGCTGTAGTAGGTGAACACCCTGATTAATTAGAGGAATCGCCTCGTTAAGCCACACCCATTACTGACATAGGTGTGTAATTCAGCACATAGTCACATGGTCTCCTGCCACTAACATTAGTAGCAGTGGGAGTGGTTGTACTAAAGAGGTGAGTGACTTTCAGCTCAACACCATCATAGGACTGCATCTTTATAAGTCATTTGCCACTTTCCTGCCCTGTTAGAGCTGCCCCGGTCAACAGCAAAGGGAAGTGCTTATGAAGGACAAATGGTCTGGGAAGATGTTCAGTTGAGCTGTGCTGAGTCACACAAATTCACAGAAAGGAACCCGATCACCCAGCATCTATACCCAACCTGATTGGCAGGAGATCCCACCAGGAGTGTCCCAGCATGTAATGGAAAGCCTTCCCAGAAGAATAGATGCTATGATAGCAACAATCGGTTAACCAGATTTCCACACACCCTTAGTGTCCACATACTTTTGAGCATATAATGTAGGCAGGTTCTGGGCCCGCCATAGTCCTATCCAGATTAAGCAGTCAGAAGATGGGCAGGTATCTAATTATGCAGTTTCAGCAGATTTTATTCGGCATCACAGCACACAGTGTTTGGAGCTCCACGTTCACAGAAAAGACAAAGCCACTCACCCTTTGTCATATGTGTAATCTTCCTTCAGGGAATCGGCCGTCTCCTCGGCAACAAAGACTGACGGGATGTCTATCTGCTTGAAAATATCCACTGAAAGAACAACCAGGGAAACAGTTGTAATAGAATATCACCCCCATTAGTGATACTGGCCAAGTTAAATCAATGCTTAACACGAGATTTACTTTGTGCACGGTTTGTCTGTAGTAATAATTTCAGAAATTAAAGCCATGGCAACCATGCAAGCCATCACTCCTCATTATTATCCCGTACATATGCTAATTAAGGTTTCCTATTAATGAAGTGTTCTGAAAAAACATATGCGTCTGGATGGCTCACGGCCATCGCAGTTGTGGTGTTTACGTGGTCCCTGCAGCTGTCACAGTAGGGTGGCACTCTCACTGACACTGTCAGATTCCTACTCTCTTGGCTGTTCTCTCACCGCTTGGACCGTGGGAAAAGCATATGCGGGTGAGAAGACGGGAACGTGCTGAGGAACCACAATGCAGAGGCTGCCAATATGCTAACATAAGTGTGAGAGAGTGAGAAAGGCAGAGAGGGAGGGCTGTTTGTCTGCAAATGAAAAAAGCCAATTAACAGGAGCTGTCTTGGAAAGCACTGCACTGCATATTATAAATATGCATTCTTATTTTCAATCAACATAACTGGTTGGATGACTGAAATTTGTTGAGCACTGCTAATTCAGATTCATTGACACGTCACAGTTCATTCTTTTTTATGTTTTAAAAAGATGGTGAACTTGTGTTTTCAGCTTCAATCAACAATGCACTACGGGAACACGTAGTACTCAATACTACAAATCAATGGTGTACTATAGTATACAAGTAGAAAGATAAACAAACAATAAAAGATAAGTGGGAGGCAGAAAGAATAACGATGAACACGTACAGGGGGGGGGGGGGGCGTTTTAAGACTTAAAACCCTTAAACAATCTTACAGTTTGGTGAAAGGGGGTGAGCTAATCGGCTTTTCTGGGATCTGGATCACG
>JAODKE010016854.1:7697-21953 GCA_026779605.1 Mormyrus hasselquistii
AGTGGCTCCCCACAGCTAACGCTGCCCCCGCAGGGGGGGCACCGTGTCCCAGGCCGCGGCTGCAGTACCCCCAGCCGCAGCGTGAATGCTCTCCTTTCTGACAGGGTTACCTGGCCGGATTTTCAATGAACAGGCCGCACGTCCGCATCCGGCCCAATTTAGGGAAGGTGACGCACCGCCGGGGAGGAAGCGGCGTTTCGGTCGGGCCGGCTGGTTGCCGTCTGGACGCTGAGAGACTCCCAGGTCAAAGCAGCAGCTGTCCTTTACTCACAGACATTCCGAATGACAGAGAGGGTAGAATGAGAGAGCGCAGCCAGCTGTGTGACGCACTGAAGAGACAGAGCGAGAGGGGAGATCAGCTAGACTTCTGTAATCTGATCGTGTATCTGCAGTTTGGGAATCGAACACTAATTTCACAAGGGCAAACATGCCCTGAGTTATAATCAGTCATAATTAAGTATAGGGGAAGTATACGCTTCACCTGCTTTTTCGGTTTTGCCAACCAATGATCTCTGTGTGGAAAAACAATGTCTCACTGTAGCTGAAGTCACTGGTATTTTCCATGGGCTCGCACACGTCCTGTGGGCCGTGGGCTCGACGTCACAGCCCAGGCTGATTTCGGTTGGAAATCGTTCACATCCAGCGTTGACGACGTGATTTTTAGCTAAAGCGACTGGAGGAGGACAAAGGGAGGGCACCCCCCACAGGCCCTGGGGAGGCCTGGGGAGGCTGGTAGAGGGGCAGGTAAGCAGTAAAGCAGTGCACTGTACAATCACACCATGAAAGAAAAAAAAAAAATCACTATGACCTGAGCACTGACTTTCACTGGGGGGATGGTCACTCGTATTACCGTTCAACATTTTTTATGAATAGATCTGAGCTTTACGTAAATTTATGTTCGACAAGCAGGCTGGGAATTTCCCTGCAATCCCTGCTGTAAAGGAAACCGGGCTTCTGCCGAGGAGAAGAGACTTAAAGTGAGTCTGGGAACAAACATCGTCTGAGAAACCGCACGGGCAAATCGGAGAGGGCAAACTAGCAGGCCGAGACTCTCAGCGAATCAGACTCTCTGATTCACTCTCAGCGGCCTCATTATGGCTGTTTACCACCTCCGGGCCCCCTGCAGTCGTTACGGACAGAGAAGAGAGAATCCCCAGAGCACAGAGGAGTGTCGGGGGAGATCCTGAAATGTCTGAATAGCAGAGGATCCCCTCTCAGTCCCATAGGGGAATACTGCAAAAAAAAAAAAAAAAACAGGTAACAGAAGGAAGGAGGCAGGCCAAGATACAGAGAGAGAAAGAGAACTGAAGACACTAAAACCAGACAAACACAGGGTACATGTGCAAGTGCCCAAACAGGAAATGAGGTCAGAGCAACAGGAAGTCAGGCACTGGTGTTTAAGCTCCTCCCCCTTTATAAGAGTGACAGTCCCCTATTAACATCTGCGCACCACTTAAGGTTAGGCAGAAAGGCGGCTTCATCGTCAGGGTTTAATGGGAGGCATTCAGAGACGCGGCGTGATCTACAACGCAGTGAAATGCTACCCATCAGTGTGGTATTACAGGAGTCTTTCTGAAAGGCTAAATAAAACGCGCCGCGCCGTTACTGGGATGCATCCTGCCACTTAACCGTATTTATATCTCTGCATTTCCTGAAACTTACCGCTTCAATCTATAATGGGCATCTATCAGGATTTATCACGTAATAGCGGCTCGAATGCTATAAATCAACTATTCCCATAATTACAAATCTGCGCTGTAATTATTAAACACGCGCAACCAAATGTGGGTGCTCCTTTATTTACAAAGACATATCATCCGCTGCATTTGATCCTACATTATCATTTAATGAAGTCCGAGCACGGTGGGACGAGTACAAAGTCCGCAGTTTGTGGCAGCGCACAACATGAACCTGCAGCTCGATATGCAATCAGTGGCGGCTTTTGGCAGGGGGCCCTTAACATCTACACCATAAGGCATTTTATTATCCGCACGATGGCCACGTAGTGTCACCGGCTCCTCCCGCCTCTCTCCTCCCTCCGGACACACGGTCCCGTCATCTCCCGTTAATCGGAAGCAGGATCGATGCCACGTCGCTGGACACTTATCTAGGGAGGGAAATGATATATGCATCGGGAAAGCGGTCGGTTTATGCACAGCCAGCCGCAAGTAACACGTCCTCAGAAATGCAGGGTCACCAACTCTCACGCAAGGAATCCTACGGCATATCTATATTATTCTATTATAAACTTACATAACATATAATTCTATTATTAACTACATCATAAGCGTTGGGGTTGTTTGCAGTCCGTACAGACTATTTACAAGACAATAAAACTCTTATATAGACCTACATGTAAATGTGTGTGCGGACTTGACTCACGCGAGTCAACTGACCAAAGCTGGCAACCCTGGAAATGTGTATATATATAAACCCTGGAGTTTCCACTACTTCAACATATTAATCACCTCAGTCTCTCATTCGCCTCACTCCCTGTTAGGCCCGAGTTCCCTAACTAATGTCATCATTTTATAAATTTATAAATGGGACGTCCATAAGAAATATTACCGTGTAATTAGATCATCGAGCCAGTAACTAGAACAGCAGATCATATCAGGGGTTCCCAAAGCATTCATTTTCAGACACAAAGACTTAAACACGTTAAACATTTCAGCTTCCATAAGTCTGAGCAAGCACGCGTAGCACAAAAGACCATAATGTCATTTATAGGTAACTGCGAGCCCCTGATCTGCATAGGAAGGGATGTACAAAAAGCAAAGCCATGATATTTGAGCGATCCCTTCAATAGCAGTAGATGGAGATGTGTTATATACAAGATGATAAGACCATCTTTCTGGAAAACGGCGAAGCGGGGCCCTGTCTTCAGGGGGTGGGGGATGAATCATCATCTGATCTCTGGCTGTGGTTCCTCCGTCTTTTGCCCACCGGTCACTGCGGCACCGTCACGGACAGCGCGATCGGAGCCCGCTAAACCGGGCCATCGGAGGACCGGCGTGCGAGTCCAGTCAAGCAGCCACTTCGGGTACTGAGCCGCGCATCGCAGACATAAATCCAATCCCATATGGGGTCTGCCGACACGTATGTGCCCCTTCTGGACAGCCGGGTACCAAAACTGGCCATCTTACAGCCGAATCTGGGTCTAACTGCAGAGGGGGTCAGGAACAGGACCACAACCAGGGTGAGCAAGGCAGCAGCCCGGTGATCAGCACAGTCCGGGAGGGGGCAGGGTTAGTGAGGGAGGTCAGCATGTACAGCAGCACCGCGATGCTGTGACAGCCGTCAGGCGCACTTCTGCATTTCATATATAAATGTTATTTAAATTTAAAAAACAAAACAAACCAAAAAACCAGCGGATCGGCTTCAAACGCCACCCTGCTGCACACCCACAAGCATCACGACACCGCCCGGCGCAGTTACATCACGCGGTTAGAAGGCATCAGTCCTGGAAGTCGCTGTAAAACACAGCCAGATCTCGGCACAATTATATCACATTATCGACGGTCACGATCCTCCGGATACACACGGTTACACACTGAGCAAATGTCCTTCTGAATGGTTGCTGTATTCACACCGCATCCGGATGACCCGCACACACCCACCTGTCCTCCCGCGGAGCAAAGTGCGTTTCACCCTAAATATGTGGCGCAGGAGGGGGGGTCCGGCGAGTGTCTCGGCAGTACGGCGGTCATCAGCTTAACCCCACCGGTCCCACCCATCCCAGTCCCTGTTATAGCGCGTAAATAGCCGCCGACGAGGCAAGAAGCTTAGGCGCATCCAACCTGTTGTGCTACATTTAAAGATCTCGCAGTCCGGCTCAGAAAGCGGGGTCCCGGGGCTGGAACCGGAGGTGGGCACCCACATGCGCCCCGAGCGGCCGACGCGCCCCCCTACCTGGGAGCCGCCGAGTTCACTTTCCGGGCTGGCAGGCGCGCCTCTGCATCTCGCTGCGATGGTCTGAAAACGGAGAAGCTGGCGAAGGCTGGAGCGCCGCGACGCTTCAGCGCAGAGGAACCGGCTGACGGCGAGCAGCTCCCGAGATGGGGATCAAGAGAGAAGGAGGGTCGGCAAAACAGCGTCGCTTTACAGTCCCCAACCGCCGCTGCGCAGAGCCGCGCCGCGCCTCGCCTCCATCTTAGGGGAATCCCAGAGCCTCGTTTCCTCTCGGGTGGAGTCGGGACTGGAAGGCGGGGACTCGGCGACCGAAAAGCGGCCGAACGGAGCGGGCTGGGCGTTCAGGGCTTCCGAAGTCGGAACGCAGGGCACCGCAAACCCCCTGCGGCACGATGCGTGTGTCGCAGGCACGACTCTACGACATGCCCTCATTAATACTTATTTTCAAGTCCTTACCATTGTTTAAAATAAAAAAAATAAAAAATAAAACTACTTCTGCATGACAGCTAAACCAAGATGAACACAAGATTCAAAATCCGATTTTATAGACCAACTGTAGACCATATTGGCAGTAGTAAACAGAAAAGATTTGTGTTCTTTACTATATTTCTAAGATTGTTTTTTAATACTACGGTGTGTAATTCATGATTAGCATAAGGTAATCTGAGGACACGCACTGTTCCGGGATCACTTCAATACCCCTGACGCACTACCAACTGCAGTTAAGAAACGCCAAATTGAAATATGTCTTATTATGCGCTAGAGAAATGAGGAAAAAACGTAATCCTCGCAAACCTTTACATCAAAACCTTTTCAGCAGTAATGTAATTCAAAAGACGGATATTTATATTGAATATTTGAGAAAATTAGATTTTCTGCATGACTAATCTATTTAAAAAAAAAGAAAAGAAAATGAATTATATTTGTTGCAGTCAGTCAGTGCAGAGCAATTTTAAATACTGATTCACGGCACACGGCAAAAATTTGATAAAATAGAGAAACGAAGGGATTTATCTGTGCGGAACATTCATCTTGATATCTGAAGGTCCCCAGCACAGCACAAAGTCCCAATCATCAGATACCATCACACCAGTGACCCCCCCGGCCAGCGGAGGACTGCGGCCGTCTCAATTTCCCCTGTTGTTGGTTTATTTCTCCCAGGTAAGCTGTTACCCAATACCTCTGTAAACTGGATTTTTCTAAGCAGAATGTGCTAGCATGTTATTCAGTGCTAGCTGTCGAATGGTGTCTGTAAACTGTCAAATTCTTAGGAAACCGCCAGCCCTTCAGAGGAGATAGCAAGATACCAAAGTGTTCCCAACTGTGTCCCCACAAGCCACAAAAAAATGGACAAATATGATGCCAAATTTTCTGTAGCGATTGTTATGAAATTGCTGGATGTCCATCTTCTGCGGGATTGCCTCATTTACCCCGGGTGCTACTGGAGATGAAATTTATATAAAACATAGTCATGATCCAACTTTGGCAAAAATGAAGAAATCTGGAAAACCTTTGGGAACTCACTAATGGCCGTACTGGCCAATATTAGTAAAAATCACTCCGTACTTAAATGTGGCCCCCGGTACCGATGTGATGTCGCTACTTCCTCTGGTGTTTTTACTGACACGAGAGAGGCGACAGTTAGCTGCCTGTGTGGCATAAAAAAATCATTACTGAGTACACCTAAAGAGCCACCATTTTGATAAATATCACCACCTCCAGTAAATATTAAAAGACATGCAGAATCTGTGTCAGTGTCACTGTCACACAGCAGACTGCGAATGGCGGTTGTAACTTTCCGCTTATTAAAAGGTCAGTCTTATGATTCACAGCCGGTGTGTGTACATGTGTACGTTACATATCATTGCACTGTGCTGTAAGAGCCATTTCAGTTACTGATGTTATCGCCATGATTCATATAAAAATGCTACCAATGCTCTCCCTGATCATTCTTTTTCCAGTATCCAGTTGCTGAGATTAGGAGCATGTTACATTTTATTAACAAATGCAAAGACATTTAAAATGCATCAGGCATATTTAATACGGCACAGAAAAACATGAAGGTGAAAATGCAAAATACAGATCAAGTCAAGTGTAAACAGAAAGGCGCTGAACACGGGATCCCTGCAGCTCGCATTCACGCCCCATGTGACATCCAAGCACCCTCTGTTTGTGGAATCCAGACTTTCTGGTGTAAATTATGCATCTTCATGCATGTCTTGCGGCGATTCAACATTTCCTTTTCAAATCCAAGGTGATCACGTGAATGGATGTATAAATGACCTTTAGCGCGTAAAAGTCCTGCAGTGGGCAGGTAGCCAGGCCAGGCTGCACCCACCCCGAGCGCTCCATTCTTCTCAGAATTGACCCCTTTGGATCAGCAGTCACTAATCATGGCTGGGCGGCGCAGCTGACTGAAATAAACACTTGCAGTTTTAGAGAATAACCAGGAGATGGCAGTGACGCAGAGCCATAAATTGCTACTCTTGCGACAGCATAAATCAAAAATACGCCCCGCAGGTTTTAACGCAGTGACAATAGAGTAGAAAACATTTATTTGACCAAAAAAAATATCATAAGTGCTTAGGTGTTGCACATGTATTCGTTGTTCATAATGTATTTGCTAACCTGTACCATTAGAATGACTGAACCAAGAGCACAGAACCATTATTGCTCCGTTGAGAACACTTTAACCAGTTGTACAGCTGGATATGTTCCTTGAACAAAGTACCGTCTATCAGGGAAAAAGCAAAGTGTTTGCTGGGGACTAAACCCGCTCTTAGTATTGTAATAAAAGACCTACCGACCGACAGAGAAACACAGCAAACGGGACGCGCGTGAGGGGGGAACGCGTGTGTGTGACGGTGTGTTATTGCAGCTCGTTTCCCCGTTCTGCTGCAGGGATCACTCTGTCATGAACCTCTGTGACCCAGTGATCTGAATTCCAGAGGTGAGAAAAAACAGCCGGCATTTACCCTGTAAATGTAGTGAAGCTGAACTGGTGCTTTTCTGGATACTTTTCCTCTAGATTAAGCAAGTTTGAAAAGGAGGAAATAGCTCTTAATTTTTACTTTATTCCTTTTAATCTATTTTGAATGTTTTGCAATTCTTGTATTAAGAAAGTGGTCTTGTAAATTGAACCTTTCATTAATATGGATAATTGTTCAGTTATATATTTTTTATTTTTAGGACTAAATTGAACAAAGAAATTATTTCAAAGTTCCCCCAATCCTCCACATTAAGCAGGTCTAACCTTAACCTTACACATTAATTAACCCTGGTTTAACCTTAATTCCCACGTTAACCAGATCTAACTCTAACCTTAAACTAACCTTAAACGTTAAGCAAGCTGAGGGCAGCCACGTTGGCTTTAGCTGTTATTTACAGGAGTTATAGCGGTGTAAAATATCGGCACACTTAATTACGTTTTAAATTTAATATCATACAAATATATATTGTAAATTAATATTATGTAAATTTTTATAGGCGTTTCCGTGATGTGTACAATCTACTTCCGGGGGGTAAGGGTGTCTTACAAGCTGCCGAAATAGCTCAGTTGGGAGAGCGTTAGACTGAAGATCTAAAGGTCCCTGGTTCGATCCCGGGTTTCGGCATTTTGACATCCTTTGAGGAATAACACTTTTTATTTGTATATGGTCGCTGATTTCACGATTTTAAAATTTGTTGCAAAATTACTGTCGCAATATGCAACAGCCGGACGGAGCTTAGCCAGATTAGGCGGTGCGCTCTTATAGATGCTATGAGTAATTACGTTGTCAAAATTTAATACGTTTTAATCTAAACTGATTCATAATTACTTTTCAGTACGAATACTCGCAGCAATAAATTAACGTTATACCCAAATCCAAGACTTTGAAATGCAAGTATAGAACCAGTCCAGGACTTGAAATGCATTATGTCTTTATTTTAGGAAGATCATGTACGGTTTCATTAATGTATATGTGATCAGTTTTTCCCCTGCGGAGAGATTTCATGTTTGCAGTGGGTTCATGATATCTTCTTTAAGGAGGTGTTTTCGTTAAAAAAATATTCCAGTCATTTTATTATCTAAATTACAAAAATGGTTTGTTCAGTCACTCAAAAGTCAGCTTTGCTTTAGAAAGGCGCTTGTCTCTAACCGTCCACGCCTGCCGTAATTACCAGGTTTCACTCAACACCCATTTTAGCTATCGGCAGTCCCAGCTATCTGAGAAGTTCTACAGAGGACTCTTCATTTGCATATGACCTGCAAAGGAAGACAGACTGGAAAATGGGCACATTACTGCCCCTTCCCCCAAAAAGAATTTCCATCAGTATAATGTGATTTTACTGATTACAAGGGCTGCCTCCCCGGACACGCTGCAATGCAGTTTCATTAACGAAAACGAAAAGCAGAAATGACATTAAAGACGCCGTTAACATATTTAAGTAACCTTAAACAGGACAAAATGTAGCACGCGTCGAGCTACCGTAAGAAGCAACCAGCCAGATTCCTGTTTTGTAAACCATTAACATTATCCATACATTTGTTTTGCTTCAAATGATGTCATTTCCCCCTTGACCTCCACCGTTTTCAGCCCGTCATATGGATCCTTTGTGTGAGCTACAGGGGGCGCCACCTGCATTTAAGAATTAACTTGGATTTATCCTGGGGTGTACTGGAGAGCATGATTAATGGTGCCAGCCCCCACCACAGTCAACTGCCTTTTGAAAGGGATTTAATCCTGCCTAGTCCCACCCTAAACATATATATTAATACAGTCATTTAATCAATTGTACCTCACAGTTGGCTAAACACTTGATAACATAGTGTAACACGTAAATAATCATTTCATAATATCTAGATGGTTTGGTAAGTAATTTCCTCTAATTTTAAGGTACATTTTCTTTGAAAGCCTACAGAATATGACAAATGCATGTTTTAAAAGGCTTCATAAGACGGGGCATGTATCAGGGCCCCCGAGAGAGACTGTGCTACTTTCCACATGCTATTTCTGGCTGAACGCAGAGCACTCCTACGGCGCTTCAGGGTTAAAACAGCCACAGATTTACGCATATTCCAAAAAATGTCGCATTCCGCGGGGAGCAGGGCATCGTGGCCGTGGCCCTGATCCAAGACACAACGGGACCCGACCCAGGGCGTGACGGATATCGGACCACGTTTCGCCGCCTGTTCGACGCGTCTGATTCCGTCGCCACAACCAGCACTCAAGCTCTAAATCACACGTTAGCTGAAAGGGTCACAACTCCAACGGTATATTTTAAGGCAATTTGGTGAAGGAGATTTTTTTCTTTTTTTTTTTTATTTTTTAAAATTACTGCCTTGACAGTACACGTTCACGCACTGGCGGAATTTATGGGTCATCTAAAACTTAGGCTCCGTGCGAATGCGGATATGTAGGTCACGTCGCTTATCAACAGGCACCTGAGACCGCTGCTTCAAGGGCACGAGTAAAGATGCGATATCCTGAAGCCGCGCTACATAGTCCGGCGGGGTATAGCGGGCAACACGGCTACGAGAGCCGCGCGTCGGGCCAAAGCGTGGACACGGCTCGTATACGAGGAGGGGCCGCGAACATCACAGGCACTTGAGGACAATCCTGACGACTCGCGTGTATAGGTTCACCCAAACAGCTAAAATCTCTATGGACTTGCTCTTAACGTGCACAGAAAAAGATGGACCTTTGGAAAGCACACCTGCAGCTACACAGCAACCCCAGCAACATACGACGCTGCAGATGGGGGTAATATATAATTTTTAAAAGAGTACCATAATTATATAGGATTAAAAACAACTTATAAAAACCTGACTGTTTGTGGTTTTTAATTATTCCCGGTCACCATGATTGAGGCTACATTGCTTTTCCTTTGTGCAAAGCTTGATACCGGACAAGCTGCTCCTGACTGTAGGTGAGGGATGTCATTTCTCAGAGACAAACCACTCCATGGACCCTCCACAACAAACCCCCAACCCTCCCCACAGGACTCCACGCCAGTGTGGCTGTTCCGGGATCAGACACACCCAACCTGCCTGACACACTCACTATCCTTCCAACTCTGACAGACACTGTCACCTAAAACCAGAACTGAGGCATTTCCTGCAAAAAAAAAAAAAAAAAATCCTAAAAATCTTCTCTGGTTATAAATCTACGTGTATAAACATGTGAATGTAAAACCTATTGCTGTACCCAGGTAGTCAGGTGGCCCCGTGCTCTCGTACACGCCCACAGTCCCTGTCTCTGGGTTTAATGGTTATGGGATTTCGCTGTGAACCCTTCCTCAACGCTGCACTGTCACACGCACAAGCACTCAGAGTCACGCATTAAAAAAAACAAAAGGTGTCTGACATCAAGCACAGGTGAAGAAGCGGAATGAGACGAGTCAGTGAAGGGGAGTGAGGGGACTTTAAAAATGGCCCTGCTGTGCACCAGCGTCCTTCCGGGGAGGAGGGGAGGGGAGGGGAGGGGAGGGGGGAGGCCGTGACACGCGGGAGCAGCCGGCCCCCCATGCTCTACAGGCAGTCTGACGTCTCCTCGCTCTCTCTCGCTCGCTCCTCCTCCTCCCGGGCTTATCTCCTACGGGCTGCCAACAGAGCTGCTACACAGCCCAGCGGAACCAGAACAGCTCCACCTGGGCCCATGGGCCGCGCCCCGTTCGATTGCCGCCCATGCTTCTCCTCATTCATACGGGGGCTTCCAGACCCTGGGGTCTTTTTTTCCGGGGGTGGCGTGGAGAAGAACATGTCCCGGTCCTCTTTGCAGGACGGTGGGTCACAGCCGCTGCCGCTCTCGCCGCTGCCGTCCTCGCCTGCTGAGGGGCCGAGATCAGAGACAACAGGACAGAGACACACCAAACACACAGTCAGTTAACCAGACATTTGGGGATACACCCTGTCCAGTGCCCATCACACAGATACGATTAAACCCCGCCCACTGCCAGTCACACGGGTACGGCTAAACCCCGCCCACTGCCAGTCACACCAGTACAGCTAAACCCCACCCACTGCTTGTCACATGGCTATGGTAAAACCCCACCCACTGCCTGCCACACGGCTATAGATAAAACATGCTCACTGGATCTTACACAGCCAAGACTAAACCCCGCCCACTGCCCCTGACATGGGACAGGCTAAATCCCACCCACCAGCCCATTATCTGACCCATTATATTTCCGCCTGCCCCCTATCCCCCCCCCCACCACCACCCTCACCAACGTCGACGGTGATGTCGTTGCCGCTGTGCGCTGCCTTCAGACGACTGGTCATTTCCTTCAGCACAGCAATCTGACGCCGAATCCCTATGTCCGGCTTTGTGATGTCCACTTCCACATCCGGGTTTGATACCTGATTGGCCAAGCCGATTCCTGCCACAACCGACTCATACCTGAACAATGGGGGGGGGGGTACATTCACTCAGCTGCTGCCTTTATAAAAGTATGAAAGGTAGCTATAGAAGGCAAGCCAGAGCGCCCCCTACAGAGCGGCCCTCACCTGCTCTTGGCGGTACCGTTCCAGCACTCCTCCGCCTTGCCGACCCAGTCCCCTGAGCACACAGTCTCGGGCAGTGTGGACCAGAACTTTTTTGCGGTCTTCAGCTTCTTCTTCACATCCGTCACCTAAAAACACAGAGGGAGATGAGAATTAAGGTAGGAAGAGAGAAGGATGGAGAGAAAATTCAAAGGAGACTGAAGAGAAGAGAACGTAGATGAAAATGTACAAGACAGGAAAGGAGAGAAGAGGACGGACGTCTCCAGAGAATCAGTCATTGTGGAGAAAGCCAACAATCAGATGTCTTGATCCCACTCCTCTACAATCTGATTGGTTCTCTCTGAACCAATCATTTTTCCTTCTGCCCACAGAACATTTTGGTGCAAGTTAAACTCCCACTCAGCTCCACTGGGTTGTCACGCACGTTGGATGGAGACATTCTGGATTTGTGGCCTCACCAGTCTGTCGAGGCTGGTGCCGGCTGCAGTGGTGGGCCGGGCGTCTGGACTGTAGGGTCGGAATCTGCCGGTAAAGCCACCATCCTTGATGGAACGTCGGGAGCGCAAGTCCCTGGCCGGCTTGGGCTGGCCACACCCCTGGAATACCTGGGAGATTGACATGGGAGGGGGGGGGCGGGTAATGTTGGAAGCAGCATGTGCAGTGATTGGTCCATTTATGTCACATGGTTCATCACAAGAGTCACAACAAGCACACTGGGTGCGTCTGAAAACTTTGGGGAAAATCCTACCGCTCAGCCGTGATACAGTACAGGCCACATGTCTGCATGCATTCGGGCACACTGCAGTCAGATCTTGCATCTTACCTGACCCACAGTTTATCAATGTCATAACTTGACCCACATGAAAGTTAAAATATTTTTGAGGCAACACACATACGCGGTTACTGTTCTCTACTTCAACTAGTACAGAGATGGCACCTCCTCCTTTCATCTCTGGTTACTGCTCCAGTTGCCTTATGGGATAGCATAACATCCATTGATCGCACACTTTGGAATTTCATAGAACGCAGTACATCATCTGGGTGCCATTCACCAACCGCCTCTCCCATACTGAGGATTCAAGCATACTGCTCACGTCGCATACTATATTTCACATACATAGCAAACAAGCATGCTAATTTGGACACACCCGCTGTATCTAGGACAGAAATGTCAATGAGCTGACCCTCACAAGCGGCAAAAGCAAAGTAAACCTACAATATGTATGGCACAATTTCCAGGCAAGCAGTCAAGTTCTGTTAAATAATGATAAATGGGAGAAGAGGCTGTAGGTAGGACACTGTTCTGGATGTGGAGGGTTCAGGATTCAGGTCAGAGGTCAGGTCTGCCAGGAGCAGAGGTGGAAAGTTCGGGTCCAGAAAATACAAATGCGGATCAAAAATTTGTTTCAACCAACCGGTTGAGTACTCGGTGACTGAGTCTTTATACTCAACCGGTTGGTTGAAACTCATTTCTGATCCGCATTTGTATTTTCTGGACCCAAACTTTCCACTTCTGCCCGAGAGGCCCAGTACCAGCTCTGCTTTGCGACGGGACCCGACCTTCTGTGAGACCTGAAGGCTGTTCTCCTGCATGTTCATAATGGCTTCCGAGATCTTCACGTCGATGGGGTCCATCACAGACTCAAAGTTGAACGGTCCCTCCAGTCTCTCGGCGAGGCTCGACATGGCATCTGAGAGACAGGGAGCGGAGAAAATCATCAGGAACCCAGATGCCCCTTAGAACCACAGGCTTTCATCGGGGTGGAGACGGTGCGGGTCAGAGCGGATACGCAGATGAGAGGTACCCAGGGCGGTGACCAGAAGATGTGGCTTAAACCCCCAGAAAAGTTAATTCTCTAGTTTAACAGCCCAAGTTCAATTACTCTAGCAAACAATCCACCTGCATAACATGCCAAACAGTATCAAAATATAACATTTTCAATAAAATGTATTTCCCCCTTCAGACACAAGGGGGAGCCCTGGGACTGCATAAAGAACAAAAAGTCCCATTCATAAGATGTGCATCCTTTCAAGGCTCCTATAGGTGTTGGGTTTTTACCAGACATGCTACAAAAGAGGCCTTGAAACAGTACATCAGGGCCAGCACCACCTGGTTGAAATCCCACCAGCAGGGCGGCGCCCTTTCTCAGACTCACTCACCTGTCCTTTCAGTGGGTTTTATATCCCCATCAGAAACTAGCAGCTAATCCATCATTTCATGTGGTACCAAAACCACTGGTGGGACTACGAGCCGAAGCCCCCCCCTCCCCCCTCACCTAGGAAGAGGTTCCACTCAGAGTCGAGGTCGGCTTGATGCGCCAGGCAGCCGCGCAGCACGTTCAGACAGTAGCTCTGACAGGGTCGCAGGGATGCCTGCCCCAAGCAGGAGGGGCAGTACAGCATCTTCATGGAGGCCCGAATGCAGCCTGGGGTGGGGCTCACCTGGGGGGAGGGGGCGCAGGGTCAGTGGGGGGAGGTTGGCGTGCAAACAGGCACGCACACAATGCCGTGTCAAAAGGCGTGTCCATCCGCCTGACCACGTGCAGCCATCCTAGAGAAACGTTGCACATATCTGCCCCGGACCCCATCTTTGCTCAAAGATAAGATCAGGGAACGTGCGTTTTGTTTACTGGTAACTCTTGAGGAGGTCAGAGGTCAAGGACTCTACACAGGATAATAAAAGCTGTTTACTTTGTGTACAGAAATGGATGGACACACACGCAGGCAGCTGTTAGATGTCCATGGCTTTGCAGGGCTGAGACTGTCTGGGCTCTCCGTTTCATCCCCCCCACCCCCGCCCTCGCCCCCCCCCCCCCCCCCCCCCCCCCGGGCAGCCCTGCCCGCCCCCCGCGGCTCCC
>JAODKE010017413.1:0-21840 GCA_026779605.1 Mormyrus hasselquistii
GAAAAGCCATACTGAGATGTGTCACCCCCCCCCCCCATCCCCAACATTGTCCTTCAGAACTCTCCTTCCTTGAGGAAAACCCTTCAGGTCAGCATCTGACGTGGGAATCAGTCTCTGGCCAGCAGTGAATCACCCTCACGATTACACCCTCATGCTGAACAGCAAATGTGACTGCATTCCACATGTTTGGTAGTTTATTTATTTTAGATACGTGCAAGTTCACAACTAGTCAAATGACTCAAACTTCCTTGTAGCTGCTCAATGGCTCCACACAATACCATCACATGACACTGCTTTTCCAGTGCAGGCAGTGGTACTAGTAGTACTATAGCAGTATTGTTATGATTAGTAGTAATACTAGTAGTACTGTAGCAGTATTAGTAGTAGTATTAGTAGTACTAGTAGTACTGTAGCAGTATTATTAGTAGTAGTACTAGTAGTATAATTAGTAAATATATTTGTGACAATATAATTTCTTAGTGGGTGACTGTGTGCAGAGAATCATTTAAAGTCTTAAAATTATAAAATGACTTTGTTCAATGATTTCATTGACATGTTTCTTGCTTATATGTATATCCAACTATCCTAAGATAAAAATGCTAAATGTTTAACATGGCTATTATACTGAAACCCCTTACTTAGCAGTAACTGCAATAATGACACACAGCTTGAGGATTTTTTAATCGGTTTAGGGTTAGGATTACCATTTACCAAATCCATCTAATACTATCTTATTCAAATCACTAACACTGGCATCTTACAAAACATTAAAACGGTATGGAAAACCACAAATGCACGTTGAAACATCAATCTATTGCACTAATACTATTAAACTTTAATAACATTAAACATTGAACAATAAGAAACACCGTATGTGGATTTTATTCTCCCCTGTAAATAATTTTTATTTAACATATTTAACAGAAATACATAAACAGCATAACATGGTTTACAGATTGGAACAGCATCAACTATCTTGCTTCCAGATCTGGGCTGGAGATACAGTTGTACCTACGTAACATTCTCACATTAATGCTATAGTAATTCTTGGTTGGTTTTAAAATACACGGGTACCTTGACGACTGTGAGCCCATCACAAAGACAAGTTGTGCAACACATGGGTTTAAATCGTAACTTATGCTACTGATCAGAAGCCCAAGCAGTGAGTCAGCTTGGTTTGGCAAAGCAGCAGCGACAACAGGATCCACAGCAAAGAAGGAGCCCGTTATTTCATCCAGTCCACAGTCCTGTCGGTACACAGTGAACTGGTGTATTGGTGGAACATGCTGGGGTGTCATGGAACCAACCGACCAGAAGTGTACTAGTCCTCTCCTCCACAGAGCACCAGAAGTGCTTTACGATAGTCTCCTGAAGTGTCACCCTGCAGAAGAAAGAAAATGCAGACTTGGTTCAATGGTATCGCACATAGGATGACTGTTTGAAGGTATAGACTACAGAACATCACAGACTGTATCATTAAGAAATCTTGTCAATGGAAATAACTTAACATTAAAACCGGTTTTACTGTATTATGTTCTATAATAATCATACTTTCCCATAACAATGAGTTATGCCATTAACTGGACTATCAACACTGCTAGACTGTCCTAGACACACCAAAGAAATAAAGGCCGTTAAATTAGAAACAGCTATTTATATGTGGTGTGAATGCACAGACAAAAATGAAATTACCAACTCACAAATACCAAACACAAACTGAATTTCCCCTCAAGTAGAAAAGCAACCTGTTCTGGTGTAAACTTGGCATTTATTTTGCAGGTGGTGGGCGGTTATTAAAATGATAGCTGATTGAAAAACGAGCCATGATTTATTTTTGATATTCAAAGGCATTTCTCAGGCACAAACCAGTAAAGACCTGTTAAAAAGTACATCCTGCCATAGAGACCATCGACCAATCAAACGCTGCCTTCAAAGAGGAAGTCATGCATGCAGGGGGGAATTCCTAAACAGCTGAACCAAAGTAGCTCACTGCAAAAACCTTTGGTACTTCACCACCCTCCTGTTCCACCCAAAGATAATGTTCAACTTTTATATCAATACAATTTGGACACTAATGCCAAATCAGTTTGTGTCTCACATGAACAGCTACAATGAAGTTACAAATTTGCAAAAACAAAACTGCATGGCGATATTTACTTCTCAGTATGTGAAGAACTTCTTTTCTGTTTGGCAGTTTGATTGTGTATAATGAGCAGGAAATATGCTATAGATTTTTTTTTTATCACAGTTCACAGTAGCAGGATGTATTAACGAAAAACAACTGCATTATTTAGAAAAGGATGCAACAAGGAAAATATACACAGGTAAAATAACATGTTAAAATAACACATTTCTAGTGATACTTAAAAGTTTATTTTTACAGTCAATAAAAAATGTGATATTTAAATATAAATTAATGGCAGGCACTATTGATCAACCTCACATTAAGTGCCTTGTACTTAAAATGAAATGGAAACAAATATAATTAACATAGCGGCAGAACCTGAATGAAGTCATGGAGAGAGACATCATGGGTATCTTTAAACTCCTTCCGAATGTTGAAGAGGTCAACCTCACTGCGGGACACCATGATTCTGACAAGTGCCCGGTCATCTGTGCCAAGGCCCTGAACAGCAGGCAGGAACAGCCATTAGCACACAGGCTAAACGCCCATTATACTCCCGCAGTATCCGTGGTTATTTACGGAAGGCTCCACAGGAATGTAAATCAGGCCTAAACCCTAAACACTCTGTAAAGCTGCAGTCAACTATGATTTTTTTTTCTTTCTAATTGTCATTATTGACCATCCACAGCACAGAACAACAAAATGCATCCTCAGAATTTAACCCATATGTGACATATCAATGGATTGTTATGGCTTCGCACCTGGGATGCAGTGGGGGGGGGGGGGGGGGTCAGTATCTTACTCAGGGTAATCCAGTTGTTGGGGTCGCAAACCAACAACCCATTGATCACAAGCACACTTCCCTAACCATTAGGCCAAATTACTGTCAACCTTAGCGGCTACTATTGGGTCACTATCCTACTCCATTTTTATTAATATCACATCCTTGATAACTAGTCTTTAAGTTGCTTGATTTTTGCTGATGTAACTACCAAAGACTATTTAAATAAATGTGTAGATTCAGGTCATGCAGCTACACAAAGGCTGTACCTTCATTGCTTTATATAAGCGGTCTGCCAAGTATGACGGCTGGTTCTTTACACTCCGCACTGTAAAAAAGGTTAGATCATACACACATGGTTTATTGAGTTACAATTGTTTAACTTTGCAGTTATGCCACTTTTAATTGTTTTTACCTAATACACTCAAGAAGCCTTACCAATGGCATACATGGCATTCTTAACATCTCCAGACATCTCTTTTTTGATGATCTGTTCGATATCCTTGTTGGTGCATCTGACGAACTCTTGAAACACTGTGAACAAAGTTGTGCAGCATGCACCTTGTTAATGTTTCACTTCACAGAACGTTGCATCCTTTTGCCTACACAGACTGTTTTGCGCACAGGGTAACGCCTTACCTCTCCGCAGGTGAGGGAAACTCCTGGTGCACAGCATACTCATGAACCGGGTTTCCATGGCGCTGGAGTCATCATTGCATGCATCACCAAGTTCCTGTGCAACACATTTTCACAGGTTGAATTATTTTCCACCCTCAATTTCCATTATGGAAAAAAGCTCCCAGAAGTGGAACGTGTGTTGACCAGCCCAGCTTCATGTGGCAATACTTGCTGAATATTTCTCATAATTAACCCGAAAGTTATATACAAAGAATTAAAATACTTGTTAGATTGTTCCTAGTAAGATTTATTCATCCAAAATTTTTTTTTGTTGCAATTCTTCTGCATATGACATGCTATGTCTGATTTTCTGCCTTAAACTTAAGAATATCAAATGCACTATGATCTCCATCCATCCATCCATCCATCCATTTTCTGTAACCACTTATGCTACTCAGGGTTGCTGAGTATCTGAAGATGATCCCGGAGGCCACAGGCTGAAGGCAGGGAAGAAACCATGATGCATTCACTCACACAGGCACACCTATGGGAGATTTGGTATCTCTGATTAACCTCAGCACGTTTTTGCTAATTTTCCATCTCCCATAAAGCTTTGGTCCATACCTTGCCTTCTAACAAAGGTAAAAAAAAAAATAATACAATTTAATATAGGTTTGTATCTCTTTAATGTAAAAATATTTGATAGCAACAATTATGTTTTTCCAAGTAGTTTACACCTCGTTAAAGCTTACAGGAAGGATACAAGTGCGGCTTACTTAACAAAGGTGGAAAACATGTCTACCCTTGATGTGGTCGTGGAGGTAATAGTGGTGATAGTTTGGGTGTACCTAATAAAATAGCCAGTGAGGCTATGCAGTAGACACTGCGTAAAATGCAGCATTCGCATTCTGCAGCGGATGTAATGGACAAGGCTAAGAGGAGCAAGAGGAGGTGTTGTGGTTAAACATGTGATTCTGCTGTGACAAAATGCGCCATTCTCACGGCAAATCCATCACTGAGCATTTTTCAGATTGCATGTAACGCATGAACAATGAAACACCAGTGAACAGGAAATCTGATCGGGAAAGAGAATTGCCTTAATTATTGCTTAGTTTTGGGTGAAATTGTCACTTCGGTTTATTTGAGGATTGTCCAAAAAGAGCAAAATGGAGGTTTTAGGTTGGATTTGGTTCCGGTCAAGGGCATAGATCTGGCCATGGACAGTAGAGACATGTTCAGACCAATATTTTGGGAGTATTGTGTATCCTACCGAAGTTCAAACCCAACCTGCACCCTTGGCTCAGGGTGGTCCACTAAGAAAAGCATCAGGTTTACGGTGGGAATTCGCTAAATTCGCCAACATATATAAATACACAATTTCATGATTCTTGATGGTGAAAGGACAAGTTAACTGACCTGAGCATCTTCCGTTGCCCTCCCAATGTCCGCTGGGCCTTCTTCTCTAGCTCCCTAGAGAACAGGATGTTTGAGCTGAACACCAAGAATGTTCTAACCTTTGCTGGCGCTATGACATCAGAAAGCTAGCTTCTTTGCGTGCCATGGGACCTGCCCTGCTTTGCTTGCCAAGAAAAATACCTGCACCATAGAGACAAGCATCCGACAGAAGTGTCCAGAGGTCTCTGAAGTGATGGCAGCTTCCAAGCTTTTCTTGTGTGCTGCAAGAAATGAGCAAAATGGTTTGGAGGACAGACGCAATACATGGACTGTGTCGACTGGGTGCCAGTCAGAGAATGTACTGTAAGGAGGAGAAATGTCTCCCTCTAATGGAAAGCTGAAATATCACTACAGTGCGCAAGATACAACATTGTGACATCATCCATCTTCAAACCACTTATCGGGGATGCCAGGCACAGGGCTGTGCAGATGGGCACAGGGCTGGGCATTTGCAAGTTAGGCGGCTTGAAGGGCAGGAGCAAAAAAAATAAGGGGGCATCTATTGCAAAAGACAAACATCCTTTGTATTTTTGGACCTCTGCTTGATTTCCAAACTGAGTGCTAAACAATGTTAGCAGAGCTAGATAAGATTTTAATGAGCTATTAGTTAAGTTCTCCCCAAACAAGCTTGATGGGCCGAATGGCCTCCTCTCGTTTGTATAGTTCTTATGTTCTTAATGAACCCGTTAAGGCATCGAGATTAAAATATGTGATGCATGTGAACATTTTCCCCTTCCTGCACAGTGGGGCATGTGATTCCCCCTGTTTGCAGTGCTGGTGACTCTGTCCCCATTTACCTTCTTCAAAGGAAGCACACATGGCTTTAATCTCTTCGTTGCTCCTGGTGACAAGGATCTCAATTAAAGCGTGCTCATCTGTACCGGCACCCTAATGAACAGATGATGGTTAATAAGAGCCAGTCAAAATTCAGTAGTAGAGTAGCTACTTTGTATCACTGTGTCATGCCTGAAAGTAAATTTGAAATTACAAGTGACATACTGTTATATAAAGACAATATGCAGTGACATAAAGCAAACGGGTGTAATGCTTGCTCCCATGTAGAGATAAATGTACGGAAATTCCCCACAACTGGGAAAGAACACCTGCAGAGATGAAGATGTAAGGTGGCCTGTTCCGCTTAGCGCAGTAATGCTGGGCAGCAGCCGTGCATCCTGACACTTAACTGCTCAACACAACACTTCATTTCTTGGGAGAAACCTTGGGTATCACACTTTTAATTCAATAAATTCATTTTTTAAATGAATCAAATTTAGATGAACTTAATTTGATTAAATACACTGGTCAACAAAGATTTTGTCACAGAATAACTACGGTGTGTATTACATGCATTTTATTATTGTATGTGAATTTTGCTGTCATCCATAGTTTTTGAATGAAATATTTTTTCTTAACTTTAATGCCATATTGATAGTATATAATTCCTTATTAAGCATGCATGGGTATACTGAAGTTTAAATTAAAAGATTAAAAAAAAAGATTTTATTGCTGTTTCTGAACATGTTTAGGACTTTACAGAAGGGTGCAAAGTGAATGAGCTCTCTGATATCCGAAAACAATATCAGGCTGAGAGAAATTCCAGTATGCCAGCTGACTCGCTGCAAAAAAATTCTCTTATTTTTATTTGTGAAACAAAATCAAAGTAAAATTTGTTGACCAGTGATATCAGTGGTTCACACTGGAATTAACAGACGTTAGACTTTCTGACATAAAGAAAAGCTGGCGATCACCAGAGCAAGGTGTCATTCTCATTTCATTTCAGATATCCTGAGATACCGAATCCCAGGAAATCCATAAGGGTTTTAGGCATAACCAGGGATGGGCAGTATTTATGAGACATATATTTAAAAAACCTTAGGATGTTGTGATTTGTATTTGATAGGGCTGATGAAAATGGCTTCATATTCTATACCAAAACATTTTTTACTGTTTTACATTTTAAAAATACTTTCTGTCATACATCTATGTGATGATGCATGCATTGTTAAAAAGCAATGCATGCAGACTCTGAATGGAGCCTACTCAGACCAGGAAGTTGCTTAAATGTAACAGGCAAGTTTTTCAATTCAGTTGAAAAATCGCTGCTCTTCATAACACAAGGATCATGTACATGACCCCTGCAATGTGGACTACAGGGCACACACACACACACACACGCACACACGTAGGGTAAACATATCCTTATGGGGACCGCTCATTCATTTCAATGGGAAAAATGCTAACGCTAACTATGACAACCTTAACCCCTACCCTGCCCTAACCATAACCATAAGTAACCAAACAAAATACAAGAGTTTTTTAGTTTTTTCATAGCAGTCACCGATTTTTATAAAATAGAGTTTTCCCATTTATCACGTTATGGGGACATTGTGTCCCCATAAGGATAGGTAAACCCGCTCACACATACACACATACCCACACACAATTACATGCTTACTCTCACCCACATCCACATTCACACATAAGTTTGCCTGTTTCTTGGTAGAACTTTTTTGGGATACCTGATCTGTAGCATTCTATGTTTAGCCTTCTTGGAATCTTTTTACTCGACAGTGAATGTGTATGTGTCCTATAAACCCACATTCTGCAGCTCTCAACAGGTTCAGCTGGGTTTGGACTTACTGACAAGTTCAGTTGCTGCTGTCTGACTGTATTTCTGGTTACATTTAAAATCAAAAGAAATTGATCATTTAAAAATTGCCTAGGTGTTAAAACGTTTGTTTTCAACTTTCAAATAAGAGTCCAATGGCTGGAACCTAAATAACTGATTACAGAATCATTGTACCCTAATAGAAGTACTCATTTAGTACTATAATGCATTTGCAGACCATTGTATGAATTTATCTTGCAGATCTTGCAGTACTTTTCGTCCTTTGGTAAAGTCCTAAAAATGTTCAGAAACAGCAATAGAATCAAACAATGAATCTGACCCAAAAATTGTTTGTCAAATTTGTATGATTTTTGATTACTTAGAAACTAGTTGTTATGGTTAAATGTGCTATCAGTTGCTGATGCAAAGTAGACTCCTGATTGCAAAACACTGAGTAAATAAATTATTGTACAATTATGAGTCATCAACAAACTGTCAGTTGAACATTAAACTGTCGGTAACTTTAAAACTAACCTTCATCTGGGTGATGACGGGAGGATCTGGGATGTAACAGGCAGGTTAAAATATTTGGTCTGTCGACTGTTTGCGTGTCAGATTTATGGTATGTCTCACTAGACAATGTTGCTCTCAAACACTGTCCACTTAATCAACTGAGTCAGTGTACTGGAGAAAGTATGGATCAAATAGGCTGACAGACAGACAGTCTGCAAAGTGATTTTTAATATTTTAAATATTTTTAAAGTAGTTTATTTTGACACACTACTTTATTTTAAAATACATTTTCATGTATTGTTGTCCATCCCGAGGCATTACTAAGCCCTGTGGGATTTCCGAACACAACTTGTCATGAGAAGAATAATAAAATAATAATAAACGTAAGATAACTTCTCATTTCTGTAAAAGAGAACAGGAAAACCAAATCAAAGATATCGCCACAGTTTCCTTCCTTTTCCTATAAGGCAGCCCGCTTTCCTTTGGAATTCAAAGCCACAGATGCAACTGTGTAGTCAGTGAAAAGATAAAAATAAAAATTAAAACTCTCACCTCCATTGCTTTTTTCATCATTTTTGCGTCAAACTCTGCCGGAGTCATCATCAGGCCCAGAATCAACCGGCACAAGTTCTTTGAAAGCTCCGATTTAAAGTCAGCCATAAGGTCCTGAGAAAGGTCACAGGTCATCATTAGCACTGCGTTCAGGGATCCCCAGCAGGGCACGACACCTGCTTTTGTTTAATATGTCATGCTCCTCACCCTCCCAAAGCTAGATTTGAAGACTTTCCTGATTTCCTGTCTCTGTGCATTACTTCTGTGGGTTATAATATCAATTATAGTATCTTCATCAGTACCTTGAAGAATGGAGAAAAAATGTAACTCATCTGGACACATTCAACATAATTAAATAGAAAACAATTGTGTTCTACCTACCAAAGCCCTTCATGGCTTTCCTCAAAGCTTTGGCATCACTGGCAGGATTAAAGCCAGAGGCGGCATATATAGTTCCTCGAAGCTGTAACATGAGAAACGGCAGCATCCAATCAGAGGCAAGCAGGCATCCCTTATTAATGTATGTTTGCCTCCATTTAAATCATGTTAAAAGCATGTAAAGCATGTTAAATGGGGGATTCAAGAAAGGAAAAAAATTAGGCAACATATGTCCAAAGAAACGGCACTAAATACAATACTGTGCTGAGCAAAGTGCCAGACTAGTGATTTAGAAAGTTGGGAAATAAGGACATACGTTGATTCACCGTTTCAAGGAAAAGGACACAGGTGCAGCGCAAGCAGGAGTGTTAGTTTGCAGGGAAGATTTTATCACTGCAAATTGTAAAAGCTTCAAATACAGCACAAATCAGAAGGGGCAGTTATGTGCACACGTATTTGCCAACTGACTGCAAAACTCTGGGCACAGTGTGGGAAAACTGCAGGAAGGTTAAGGGGCCAGCCAAGCAGGAAATCTGTTCCTACGCTGGGAGCAGAAGGTCAAACCTGCACTTTGGTCATGGAGCTAACTTCCCACATCTTGTAGGCTATCTGCGCTGCTTCGGGGAAAAATTCTCCAGCTAGGCTGAAACACCAAGGACAGTCAGCAGTCGGTGAAGTGATTAGCGCTGTATGCCGGGATAATTTCGCAGCACAGTCTGGGCTTTTCTTTGAGTTGTACAAACAGGTAACTGCTTAAGAGGTCATGACTGGGAGAAAAAACTGCGTATTCATTCAAAGCGGTTTAATTCTAACAGATGTAATGCATGAAAAAACTGGAGGAAAACCGCAATGTGACAGACATTGTATAAAAGCCAAAAAAACCCCCTAAGAGTAAATAATGGCAATAGGATTGAGAATGCAGCACCGCTCCCTGCTCTCTGCTCTCTTACTCATCATCGCCACCACAAAGGTTAAGCAAGGTCCTCTTGTAGTCCCCCGATGTGTCATCCTGTAGAAGAGAGTGAAACGTAACTTAACGAGAACGAAACGTAATGGTAAAACCATTTGGAGGGAAATTCTCACAAAGTGGATGAAGTTCAAATTCTTCCTTCGGCTACCTTTGTAGCGAAACGTAGGTGTCATATTCTGCTAAATCCTAATAGCAGCATGCTGATTTTCAGCAGCCTGTTTCGCTATAACAGGAACACTGAGGGATATCGTACGCTAATGGTCCCTGTCATTGGCCCCTGTCATTGTTCAGTGGTGACTGAATTGTCCCTCACCTTTATCATGTTGTGCAGGGACTTCTCATACTGGAGACGAAAGCATTCCCGGATATCCAGCATATCGATCTCAGAGCGTGAGATCATGATCCGGATCAACGTGTTGTCCGCTGTTCCCAAACCCTGAAGGGGCCAAGAGGCACATAAACATAGTTAAGACATTAATATTAATGTGGCAGACACACACACACACGCACACACACATGCCTGTACGCACACACACACACACACACACACACACACACACACAAACATACAATGCAATTGCAAATATCACTCGACTTTCCCATTAGGGTCGATACTGTTCAGGTTTTCTTTGCCTACAGCCTTAGTCTGCATCTTCAAAACACAAGTATTACACATGCTGCGGTTTACAAGGTGATTTACCTTCATGGCCATGTAAAGACGCTTAGCAAAGAACATGGGCACGCTCCGAATGCACTGCACTGAAAATAAACAGAATTCACACTGGAGTCACCAATCCCTCAGCGGTTTTCTGTTACGCAGATAAAATGGCATCGTAGCAGATACATGAGAGTCTGTCAGATGAAAGAGACTCTTACCCACAGCCAGCATGAGTCTCTCAAAGTCCCCTGACAGCTCACTCTTGATGCTGTCTTCTATGGATTTCTCTGCTATCTTCTGATATTCGTCAAACACTATGCAAAGGTGAAAGCAAATATGTGATCAGTCTACAAGAATCGCTACTGGAAATGCATGTGGAAAAAAAATGCATGTACTGCGGGGTCCAAGTGTGAGAAGCGCTGCAGACTCACCCATCTGAAGGTGGGCGATGCTGCGGTTCCCTAATATCATAATGAATGTGGCCTCATCGGTGCCCCACTTGGCCTCACCAGCAGCGTACAGCTCCTACGGTGAGGGGGGGGGGGGGGGGGGGCAGCAGGCAGGCCAGAGATGACGCATGAGGACCTTTACATGACACAGCTGTCAGATTCCATGTACATTTCCGTGTAAAAATGTTCTACAGCATGTGCTGCAGTCTTTCTGTCGCACAACATGACCATTGTAACATTCTCCTGTTGATGTCAATAAAACATCAAAGGTCTCCAGCCGTTTGCCAGGCTGCCATAGTAAATAAGAGATTCGAATGACTCGCCCTGGTTGAATAACAATAAAATAAAATAACATAAAATAAAATAAAATTAATTTTTAGCGATGTCAGTAGAATGCTCACCTGTGCATCCTCTTCAACAAGATCTGCATTCACTACTGTGTTCTCTTCTCTGGTTCCCTAGAAGAAAAATGCAAAAATAATATATTAACCTAGAATGAGCAATTTCACAAATGGAACCGAACTGTTAAACAAAAAAATAGTCAACAAGGAAGAGTGAAATGACATCAAATTAATTTCAGCTGTGTGTTGCCGGATCTTCGGAATGCATTTCAAACTGACCTGAAGTAAAACGACCAGCATCTTCTTAAAGTGTCCTGAGGTGTCAGCTATTACGTCCGCCTCGATGTCTCGACCATACGCTGCGGAGGATGATCAAGTTACACACATGCAAATCCTCGAATAAATGCAGTATCCCGCCGCTCATCTTGAAGCCACTTTCCATAGACTTCTTCCTTAATCCCACTTTACTGGGATAACAGTTACGGAAGATGGATGGTGGGAAATTTAAGGTTCAAAGTTCAAGGTACTTTATTGTCATTGACAGCCGTGTACATGTACCTAGTGAGATGAGATAACACACACCAATACATAACAATAAACAATGTGCACAAGGACAAAACCAACACTAAACAGTGCGACAATATATAATAATTTAACCCTTGTCTTACCTTCTTTATATGCATCTCGCAAAGCAAGGATTTCCTGATTGTTTCTAGAGGCCAAGATTTCAATCAGGCACTTCTCATTGGTCCCTAAACCCTTGATAAGGGAAGTTTAAATGCTAGACAGCAATCATGACCTTCAATGGATTTAATCACTCGTTAAGAATGTTTTGGTAAAAACATGTGATAAGTACAATCATTCCTGAAATATCTTACTTTGATTGCATCTTTAATTTCTTTAGCATCATGAAAAGCCGGAGTCCTCATCAACGAGACGATGAGACGCTCAAACTTGCCCGTCAGTTCATATTTAAGATCACCAATCAGATCCTAGAAGAAAACCCAAATCATTATGACGAATGGCGTCTGTCTGTTTTATAAATTATGCAGAAACGCATTGTCATGAATCTGAAGTGGGCCGACAGGGACAATGGTGTTGCACCGCGAAGGCCGGTCGGAAAACACTTTGTAATTCAGTTGTGGGCAGAGCCGCAATGTCGGCATGGGCCGCGAGTGTCGTGCTGCGGATCTTCCTCAGTCCAGTGTGTGTCGTATGTCGGATTGAGTACGGCCATAACAGTTTGTGTCATGTGCCAGAATGTTATAAGAGTGTGTTGCGCCCATTGAATATATGGCTTCTGTAATGTTAATGTGGTGGAACAGAACTGACATCAGAAATATTACTCATTCATATAATGGTAAAGTCATCCATACTCACCTGGCACCTATTGGAGGGGGGGGCTCAGGGGAGCATGGCACTGTTGAACATTAATTTAACCTTGCTCCTTTTAGTTATCATTTCATTTAATTTTCCAACCCGCTTTATCCTGTTGTGTCATTTTAGTTATTTTGGGGGAAATTATTTAGGAAAATCAGCAGAGTTGTTTGGATTTTTTCCTTTGTATTAGACACGCTACTTTATCGATTAATTATTTTGAGTTGGTATGCTCCTGGGGGGTGGAGCTTAGCTGGGGCGTCTCACCAGGCAAGGGAGGGGCAGCCACACCCTGACAGAGACAAACTGTGTGCTAACTCCCCTGTAATAGTCACCAGTTCAGTTTACATTTTTCGATGAATATTCTTCTCGCTTTAATTATTTATTTTTGTATATTGCTGTCGTTCATTTTCTTGTAAATAGAGGCCCAATGATACATATTATAACCGAGCGTTTTTTTCTTCCTGCATTTTTCATCTTTGCCTATTTCATCAACGTTTTTCACTAATTCTAAGTAGCTGGCGCTGTGCAGAATCCTGGGATTTGCTCCGGGATAGAACTAAAGATCTGAGTTAAACATATTTTGATGAAAACCAGCATTGTCACGCGCTGGCTGTGGTGACCTAAGCACCGGTGATGTCTTTGAATATCAACGTAAATCTGCATAAACACTTTCGTTGAAAGGTTGTTTAACTCTAGGATAAAGATTTATAATATTTGCAGACTGAGATGTATTACAGCTTATATGATGAAAAGTTAATGATTATGAAGAGATATAAAAACGTGTGGTAATGCCAGAGACAGTAAGAAGTGGGTTCTTCCTACCTGGCCATACAAGGACTTGTAGGCTGCAGTGATTTCCTGCCGCTGAGCATTACTTCTGGCAGTGATTACATCCAAAATGGCCTCCTTGTCACTGCCTGCGCAGATACACACACAGGAGCAATGAGGTGCCTCGTGGCGTTATTCCGCTTGCAGCTTGCCCTGACTATAATAAATGGTTTGTGGATCCCTGTTAAGGAGCACATACATGTCACGAACTGATCGTGACCCATCGCAACTCCGACTGAAGATTTAAACATAATTATGCACAACTTTCCAAATGTGCATTGCATATATTGCAGACAGTAAGGTTTAGATGAACTGTCATATACAGAGAATCCGTAACATGTGTCCCGCATGCCAGCTGAGCAAGACTCATGAGCATCCAAAGATTTGTTTCCTGATGGGACATCCCCGTACCTCATGTGCGCAGTGAGGAACTCGACGTGACACGCAGCGCAGCAAACACAAACCACGCATATTTGCACACTGCAGATCAGGAAGGATTCCGAATGACTCACCGATGCCTTTCATGGCGTTGTACAGTGCCTCTGCATCAGCGCTGGCATCAAAATCCGCAAAGTCCATCACGGTGCCTCGAAACTGCTGCAGGAACAGAAACGCGACCATAAACCTTCATTGACAGGAGTCTGACCTGGAGGACAACACAACCCCATACCTAACAGCCCTAGAATGAATAGGCGAGAGCTTAAGTGTCTGTGCACAGACTCCTTGATCCATACAATCCAAACCAAGCACATGATCTCTATCCAAGTCAAAATTCCTGCATCACTTCATTCGGTCATAAGGCATCTATCTATCTGCTACACACATAACCTGGTTAGGGTTACAGGGAGCCGTAACCTCATCACAGGCAGAACGGGGCAGCCTGGACGGGATGCTAATCCATAGCAGGGCACACATCAAAACACTGAGCAATTTATGTAAGGCAGTGAGCCTAACTGCAAGACTTTGGGTTACATGAGGTAACGGGGATACCCAACAGAAACCTGTGCAATGCAGGAAGAACGTGCAACTTCACACACAGCGGAGATGGGATTCGCACCCTAATTCCCAGCAGTGGGAGGCAAAAACGCTAGCCACTGAACAACTATGCCACCCCCGTCGTTAAACTGTATTTGTTTGATTCATTTTATATAAGATTCAACACTAGCTGCACTGCATTTAGGATCGTTTCTTATGCTTGATCAAATTTCAATTTCAGTCAGTTGCTTGACACCCTTATTTGGCAAATACAGTCGCTGTAGCGATAGCAGCTGCTCACACAGACCGTATTTATACTAAAGGGGCACAACAGTGATTAGTCTGAGTGTTGCAAAGGAATAATCAAGGCCTGTATCATAGTTTAGCGTCCTGGGTTAAACTATATTCTGCGGAGATGATCGTGCCGCCAGCCACGGGGTAATGGGACACTAAAGGGTCTCTTCATTCAGCCCACAAGGCCATGAGGATGGGTGACCGCCAGACAGCTGACAACTAATTCTCCATCCTGGCTTGAGTAATCATCAGTGTGTGGGAGGGGCGGGTGTTGTGTTACACATGCACCCCCCCCCCCCAAGGCCTGCAGGGTCCACTTTCACCCTTTAAAAGCACAGCCCCTTCATCAAGACCAGCCATAGACTGGCTTCGGCGCTGCTTTCTTTTTGGCCTCAATACCAATATATACATTATATAAGGACATCACTCTGACTGTTTCTGAGCCACGATACTTCACGTCGCTACGGCAGTCCCGGCTCCCTGTCGCTCCCCACGGTGACGGTCGCTCCCTGCGCCGGCTGCGGCCGCAGTAACCTCTGCACATGCTCAAAATAGCCCGGAGGCAATAGCAGAAGAGACAGGCTCAGTGCTGCATCCAACAAGAGCCATTTAAAAACCAGAATCAGGTTACGAACACAATAACTGTGACAGAGAACGACCACCACAATTTCCAGCTTTATAAAAGCCACAAAGAATATGGACCGAACGCGCCTTCAATAAGCAGTGCTACCTAGTGGCCAGCAAGCTCATTTCCGAGGATCTCTCTATTTTTACACATTATGACAACGCCACTCATCAGAATATGCTGCGTAAGTTTTCGACTGACATTAAACAAGTCGGACACGTCTCCCATCTCTGACTAAAACAGTTTAAGTTCAATGAATCATGAAGGATTATGGCCAATTGCTGTAGAAAAAATAGAGAGATACTTGCAATTAACAGGTGCAAAATATCAATTCACTTACCTTAACCATGGCTGCTGTTCTATGAGTCAAAGAGTCAAGCAGTTAAAAGTGCAAAATGAAATGTCTGGGGGAGAGATAACAAACACGTTTAACAATTTGTGCCACTGTACTACGTACATGACAGACACACTTACACACATTAAAATATTTGAAATAAAAATGATGGTGCATCTTTTCCTTTCAAAAGATGATGAATTAAACAAGCATAAAATCAACAACAACAAAAAACAACAGTAACTGAACTGCAAGGCATGTTTTCCATGAATTTACCACTCCTGTAATTTGTAGTTCCAGTTTATTTTTTTCTAAGATGACAAGAAAGTGTAGTACGCAGCAGTTTCTACTGGGCTGGAAACGCCAGCAGACGTGGCAGTTACATTTGCACACGGCATACAGTTACGAACAGCCAAACGTGACAGAAGTAGAAGCAGCGTTTAGTACGCAAACTGACCTAAGCTCAGAAAATTCCACATCTGACAGCCAGTGTGCAGTAGATACTTTCATTTCCTTTATGCATGTCGTTGTAAAGCTGCCTCTTTTGAGATTAATCGAATACTGACCAGAGTGTGGCATCCATCACATCACTGAGCATTAACACAAAAAATATCCAACTCGGAATATGCATTTTGCACTTTCCACAGAATGAATGAACTGCTGTAAACCATAATCAAAACATATTCATACTGAAAAAGTAAGTTTTGTTTGTTAATCTAAAAAAAAAAAAAAAAAAAAACAATATAAAACAAATAATGTGAACTGTGTTTTCTGTGTCTAATAAAGTCCAAATAATCTCAGTCATCCTTTAACATATTTCGTAATATAAGTAAACCACATTCAAAATTAAACTTTTTCTGTAGAAACCCATCTTTTACTAATATTTATATTACATATGATTTACATGCTTTAAATGTACAAGAATTTATTAACATTGTTATTCAAATGTGCATATGTGTTTGTGTGTGTGTGTGTATATATATCTGTCTTAAGAGACAGATCCTGGGCCACACCCAATGACTGGGTCTTCTGGCAAAGCACATCACTGCAGCAATTTAATGCTCAGTCATTTTGTCGTTTTAAATGGTACATAAATAACGCAAATTTTACCTAATATCATAAGCAAAAATAGGGGAAAATGTAAGAAAACCAATGGGGCAGCAAACTACGTTTAAACGTTGTTTACAACAAACCCAAAAATCAATAAATTAAATACTGAAATTCATACACTTTATATTTCTCTTTGAAAAAGTGAAGAGAAAAAAAAACATTTAAAAGATCATCAAACTTCAGGGACACCTCCAATAGCAATAACTGTGTGGCATCCATGGCATCATTGCAACCGAATATAAACATATTTAATCCACGATTTGTATAGCTGACTACGTTTTTCTGAGAAGGTGTTTTAACACTCGAAGTGACCTTAATGAGCCCCAGACAGTCATGCACGTACCTGTTTCCGTATAACCTTGCACTTCGCCGCAGACAGCAGTCCGGGATGTGGGTGTCAGTGCGCCGCTGGCAGCGCTGCTACGGGTCTAATGCAGTGACGTAGTGCGCTGCCGCACTGGGCTGAGCGCAATACGGGACCCACTGTGACGTGGTATGTCCTGCCGCGATATTTTGGCAGGATAATAAATTATTTATCATTTTACCTAAATCGACAAGCGTTTTTCGAGTCCTGAGATATGTTATCCTGTAGATGCATAGATATAGACGTATCGTTTTCAGGTGCTGGGGTACTATTATCATGCTTGGTTACAGTAATATCACGAGCCGACGTATACAATCCTTTATCCTAAAATCTTTACGTAGGACCTGCGAGGATGTGTATGACTGACTAGTGACATATTAAATTGTTTAATATATGTTAGGACGATGAGGATTATATAATACAATGAGAATTATTCACTTCCACTATGAAAAACCTACGTTAAAAAGGTAGAATTTTACCTAACGGCCACTTTTCGAGATATCAGAATAACCATGGTGATTATTTTTAGTCTGGAATATTCATGCACAAAACTCATTCGATATCTTCGTTTTCATTTCAGTTACATATAACTGGCACATTCACTCCTGCCTGACCGAAGATTACGGGAACTTTTCATGAATCTATTTCTGTCCTCATAGGAACAGGAATGTCAGGGTGGGCCGGGGGTGTGAGACGGCACACAGAATGGCCCCCTCCCCGCCAGCTGCTGCCATTTCCAAAGTTTACAGACAAGGACAGACGGGAGTCTCAGTGCTGTGCCCAAAAAAGGACCTGTCTGGCTTCCCCTGTCATGGTGCTCCTGGAAGAACTCAGCTGCTGGTAACTTTGCGAAATCCCATTTACCGGACTCCCTTTATGCAATGTCTCATTAATTATTGCCAAACAGTAAAAGTGTTCATTAAAATATTAAGGAGTTTCAGGCACTGAGGTTAATTATTAAAATTAATTTGTGTCCAGGTTATCATGCAGACGTGTATAATTTAAACTGAATGCATGTGAAACAAATTCATTAAAGCACCAGTGGGGGGGGTTAAGTCCAGCAACACCCCTGACCAAACACAAGCATCAAGCACCAACTCACAGAGCCAGCACACTCTGCCCACTGTGCTGGCCGCCCTCATTACTCACACCACACATCACTATTTACAACACATGACATCAGAGGCTATTTGACACCCCACAATAACAACACAATAAACGCTAATTACACACAGCTATTTACATTATTTACACAGCTGCCATCGGCCCAGCATGGCACCCCCAGTGTCACACTGCTGTTCATTTGAAACATTTTATATTGTAAAGCATTACAGAAACAACTATTTTTTGTCATATTGTTCAACAACATTTTTTACATGTACAGCATCCCTGGAGCTGTTGGTGTTTAGGGCCTTGTTCGAATGCCAAGGGGTTCTCAGGTTTAATGTCATTAATGTTTCTCAATGTCATATTATATTATTACATAACTAAGCTTTCTGTTCGTAATTCAGCATAAGATGAATCATTTGAAATGTTTTGGAAAGGTGACTGGAGCTTATTTCTCCGGATTTTTGGCGTGCTGCTTTTGATCACTCTATCCACCTGTAATTCTTATACAGAACTGGAAACAAGTGATTTGTATCCATGCATTTTCAATACCAATTTGTCCTATGCAAGTTCACAACTAATATTAATCTAGATAAATAGGATATGGGTGGAACATGGGTGTAAAATTGCTCAAAATCTAAAGCTTTCAATGATATCACACAAAATACAGATAAATTTCTTTCCAAATTGAAATGAACGATGGGATTCTGCATCCTATTTCTGCAGTTTGTTTCCAATAAAAATACCATACATGAATATTCTTTTACGCTTAAAGCTAAACTTTCATTGTATGTGAAAAAGCAGAACACTCCCTCATTTAAACACTGACTCCAAAAAAAAATCCATATCTTTTTTCATGTAATAAGACAAGCATTTGTTTGTTTCTTGTAACTGGTTTCCCGTGAAAGTTTGAGGTCAAGCTTGAATGGAAGAAAAAGACATTGTAAGACACAAAAATGTGAAATTGTGTGTAAAATTCATTAATAAACATCTGAGCTGTTGTCTTTAGACTGTTCAGATGTGACATGCTGCATACCCATTATTGGTAGGTTTAAAATGAGCAAAACAGCTGTAGCCATCTGGGGATATTTAATCTTCTGAATAGTTACCAAGTTGCCATAACAAACAGCAGATGGTCACTTGTGAAAAAGGAAGGCATTCTCCCGTGTTGCAGGACCTTTACAATATAGGACCGGTTTTGACTGGCAGATCACATTTTTCTTAGATACCACCAGTATTTGAAAATGATATAATTCTCCCAGCTTTTAGATAATTTGCAGGGACAGCTGATGACATTCTCTCTCCTCTCCCTCTCTTAGCCCCTGGATGTGCAAGTAGTAGAAAAGTACAAAATCAGCTCAGTGGTGTAGGTGGTAGCATATATGGTGACATGGCTCTGTACCACAGCCCAGGTTGCAGCTTATACAGGTAGTATAGTATATAGTATAGTAAATAGTATAGATAGTATTATATCTGATCTCTTGCATCTCTTTTTATACAGTTTTTTTTTACCAATATTTAACTGGAGCAGTTGCAATAAGCATTTCACTGCAGGTTGTACTATGTATGATAATGCATGTGACAAATAAAATTTGAATTTGAGATTCGAGCAAAGAGCAGTGGAAACATCTTCAAGCAAGGATGGACCTCCTATCTCAAGGGCCTGTGAGTATGAAGACCTCTCTGGCCTAGTGATCCTGAACCTACTGAGCACCTGAAGTGATCCTGAACTTACTGAGCATCTGAAGTGATCCTGAACTTACTGAGCACCTGAAGTGATCCTGAACCAACCTACTGAGCAGCTGAAGTGATCCTGAACCTACTGAGCAGCTGAAGTGATCCTGAACCAACCTACTGAGCATCTGAAGTGATCCTGAACTTACTGAGCACCTGAAGTGATCCTGAACCAACCTACTGAGCAGCTGAAGTGATCCTGAACCTACTGAGCAGCTGAAGTGATCCTGAACCAACCTACTGAGCACCTGAAGTGATCCTGAACTTACTGAGCACCTGAAGTGATCCTGAACCTACTGAGCACCTGAAGTGATCCTGAACCAACCTACTGAGCACCTGAAGTGATCCTGAACCTACTGAGCACCCGAAGTGATCCTGAACCAACCTATTGAGCACCTGAAGTGATCCTGAACCAACCTACTGAGCACCTGAAGTGATCCTGAACTTACTGAGCACCTGAAGTGATCCTGAACCTACTGAGCACCTGAAGTGATCCAGAACCAACCTACTGAGCACTTGAAGTGATCCTGAACCTACTGAGCACCTGAAGCACATGTCTTTGTCTTTGAGCTGTTAAAGAGTCTGTAGCCAAAAGTCCTCGTGGCAACTTAGAGATTGTGCAAAGCCCACAGAGAGCCAGGGGACAGTAGGGCTACAGCGTTACTCCCTGAATCACCACAAACACAGCACAGATCATCCTGCTGCGTTTGTTCTAGCTGAACCCATTCACTTTAGAGAACAGTGGTTTAAAATGTGCTACAGTTTTTAAGAAAGAGCAGGAGGGTGGAACCAACGAGGTAAGCATGCGTAAAAGACATGGAATGGAAAGTAGAACTTACATATGACCCTTTAAAAGATACAACAAACTTAGGGAATGATGCTTAAATATTTATGGCATAGAAGCTCAGCATTGGCTGATGTAGAAGCTCAGCTGGCAACACTCTGGCCTCAAACCTCCAAGGTTGTGGGTTTAAGTCCCGCCTTTGCTTTCCGTGTTCAGTTTGCCGGTTCCCCTTCTGTTGTGTGGTACTGTGGTTTCCTCCTGCAATCGAAAGGCTCGCTGTTAGGTTACTGACATATGCATATTACCCATAGTGTATGTGCTGTGTAATGGACTGCCGTTCCATCTGGGCTGTAACCTGGCCTTGTGGCCTTTGTTTCTGGGGAAAGCCCCCACCCCCCCCGCAGCCAGAACAATTGGGTGGAAGATGAATGGATGGAAAATTAAACATGCATCATTACTCTCCATGATAGGAACCCTAAAATCCACTGCGAGGGAAATTTCTTCATGCTTCTCAGATCAACCGCATTTTAATAACCAAAAGCTGAGTTAGGTAATCGCTAGCTTTCCGTTTGGTACCGGGTCTGATTATGCATCATCGTAGAACTTCTCACTGGCCTGGAGCGTAAAAGTGCAAAAACCGAAAACTTGCTAACTTCCAGAGGTGGGTCAACCGGTATGTCCTTGGAAATAGTTATATATATATATATATATACAAATATACACAGTGGGTACGGAAAGTATTCAGACCCCCTTCAATTTTTCACTCTTTAGCCATTTGCTAAAATCATTTAAAATTATTGTTTTTTCCTCATTAATGTACACACAGCACCCCATATTGACAGACAAAAAAAAAGAAT
>JAODKE010017691.1:0-21792 GCA_026779605.1 Mormyrus hasselquistii
ACACAGCTGACCTGAAGCCGTGTCCACCTGCCCAACCAGTGCTGACTCCCAGCCTGTGGGTCACCACTGTCATCTGTGCTGGCTCTGTACTCTTGTTGAGTGTCGTCATCTTTCTCATCTGTCTTGGCCCTAAGGTGAGTGTGCTTTTTGTAATTTGCATGTGTGTTAGTTTGACCACATGCATGTAGTAACCAGTGATTAAAATACTGGATTTCTTAAAAAAAAAAAAAAAAAAAAAAAAATCCATGCAATATTTTTGATCAGTATTATCAAACCCTATAATGATGAACCAAGGTCACTATTGTTACTCCAGCTCTGTGTAATTGTGTGTTTACATTTCATATTTGACACCTCTTGTTGTGTCTATATGACATCATATCCCGTTTTCTTTCTCCTCAGATGATAAAAGCCCGTGATAAGAGAAAAAACATGCACTATAACGAAATGTATGAAGGCATCTCTCACGTGAAGCCCTGAACTGATGAGACAGGACGTGCACAAATCCCATGATTATTCTTCATCTCACGATTAATCATCTTTATCATCATAACTTAACTCGAAATGTCAAGTAATTGCACCAACAGCTATGGCTGGGTGATATGGCTGAAAAACAATATCATTATATTTTAGGTCACTGTATAGATATTTGACATGTACAGTGGCGATCAAATTAAAGAACAAGACACATTTTTGTAATTCACATACATACAGCTTCTCTGAATTGATAGATATTCTAACATGAATACAGGAGATGTATTTTAATCATATTCCATCAGCAAAACCTATGCCGCATTAAAAAATGGTTTTATGGAATATTATTTAGCACTATACAACTAGAATATAATCATTATGGTATTATTAAAAAGCATGCGAAATACCCATGATGTAATCATTACAATGTAATCAATTGAGTATGTATTTGCACCTCGTGTTAACCTAAGAGTTTCTGGTAGCCACTTTATGTTAGTCCTGAATCTATGAATATCCACTTTCATTAGTGTATACCTTATCAATATGTTGGAGAACAAATATATTATCAACCCTGTAGTTCAGCGGTCACAAACAGGCGGACCGCGGTCGGGGTCCGGACCCAGAAGCCGTCCCATACGGACCCGGACCGATAGCCAACACAGAAAGTTATGATTTAAAACCTGACGGGACGCTTGTATTCTAACCGCTGCAGCTTTCGTATTCTTTTGTATTGTGGTTTAGCGCTAGAAGCGTCGCTTCCCACGTCAATGAATGTCAAACGCCTTTAACCGCGAAGCGTAGTTCTGCGTATGCAGCCCTTTGTCTGCACTAATGTGCCGTCGGTGTTAATAGCAGCAGCGAAGCGACCAAAAAGCCGTCATTTTCCTAACAGAGTGACTGATCTGTCCTGAAATCATACAGCAGAAAAGTTTTCAAGCACAGTATGTATTATATAACATGTTGGATAAATAGACATAGTTTATTGGTGATTTAATGTATAAAGTTGCTAAATAAATCAACTCAGGTGAAACAAAAATTGTACGTTTTTAGCATCTGGCATGCCACTCGACTTGGCATGCCTCGCGCAGGAAATCTTAGGACAAATCTATATTATTCCATTATAAACCTAAAATGAGCTACGTCAAAAGTGTATTTACACGGTTAAATACAAAAGCAGACTATTTACAAGGTAAGAACTGTTACATATGTATGCAGACATCTCGAATTGAATTTTACTGAATTAACTTGATTTGGCAGTCAGGTACTGATTACATACAATGTTGATACACCTAATAGGTTCCTTAAATATACATCACACTAGATAGTTAGACATTATGCTCTTCCGGACATTTGCCTGAAGAATTTTTCTCTAACTGGACCTCCTTAAATTTTAGTTGAATACCCCTGCTCTAGTTAGTGGGTGATATGGCTGAAAAACAATACCTTGCTATTTTTTGTCACCGTATAGATATTTGACGTACAGTGGCGATCAAATTAAAAAGCAAGACACATTTTTGTAATTCACAGAATTTAATGATATTCAAACATGAATAGAGGTGTATTTTAATCATATTCCATCAGCAAAATCTATGCCACATCAAAAAATAAATGCTTAAATAAAGTTTAAGATAGTCGGTGATAAAAATGAGAACGGTCACAATTTTTTTTCTTTTAATTCTCAATTCAATTCTCAACTTTTTTTGATAGTTGCAACTTTGAGAAATTAATAGAAAGGCTCTTTCTTTCAATGACTGGCACATAAATGCCATCTGAGGCAATTCAGAAACTGGTGGATTTGTTTGCCATAATTTTATCGCCGATTACCTTGCAGAGATTCTTCATAGGGTTCAGATTCGGAATCTGGGCTGGTCTTTTCATCTCCTAGATGTTCTCAGCTTTGAGGAATTGCTTCATCCATTTTGCAGTGTGGTAATGGGCATCGTCTTGTATAAAAATGACTGACTGCCTGGGTGATGCTTGTTGGGAAGGATCCTAATGTTGCTAAAGGAGATTCTGATATTCATCAGTGTTCACCTTACCATGGAGGCGTATGAGAGACCCGACTCCTGCAGCAGGGAACATGCCCACCATGACTCTGAACTTAACTGACCTCTTCACACACTTGGTGGAGTCTTTCCCCAATTCAACTTTGGACCAGTTCTCCTCTGTCCACACAACACACTCTTCAGCAAAGGTCTAGTCTAGCCTTTTCATTCTTCTTGCTGATGAACAGCTTGGTCATCGCAGAGTAGGCTTTTAGTCCATATTGTCCCAGATGATGAGACCCTGTCAAGGCAAATTCCTGCCCAGAGCTGATTTGGTGAGCGATTCCAGCTGCACTAAGGCTCTCCCTATCACCCTCTTCACTTGCAAACAGTGAACAGGGAACTGGCCGTTTTGGGACTTGAATGACTTAGTTTCTATGTACAGCTTGAATGATTGAGAACTTTAGCTATTGGAACAACTAGCTTCTCTTCCAGTGGCCAGAGGGTCGTCCCATCAGCCTTCATCTGAACAACCGGACATCACAGGGTTTCAGGCACCTTGGAGAGGTCCAGCATCTTGCAAAATGCTTGCCAACGTTACAGAATATATTGTGGTTGCCAGATATTTCAAAATATTTCAGATTAGAACCAAGAACTGTTAAGTACAACAAATCGTTCTTTAATATTGATTGTAGACCTTCATTAAATTTCAAGTTTGAATTTTTTATTTTGTGATGTGCAATATTTTTCACTGATGAAATACAATTAAAATCTCTCATCTATTCAGGTTAGAATGTATAAGCAGTGACTGTAAATTACTAAAATGTCACTTGTTCTCTAATTTTGATCTCCACTGTATATCAATATTATTACAATTTATCTAAAATACTTTTTAACAGTCAGGACAGAAAGTCAGAATTTTTGTTTTATTTATTCACATTAATGTTTCCCAACTGCTGAGAACAATATCACATTAATAAAAATATTAGAGAAAATACAAATTGACTAATTATCCAAGTGCTTAAAATGTAAACTATTATTTCGAGTGTTTCACAATTAGATTGTTCTGGTAAATGCTTATATTCATATATAATAATATGTTATAATATGTATAACATATTTCAGTGCTGTTTTGGTCCTCTGCTGAACTGTTTCACATGAACCAAAACAAAAAAACAAATTGACCAAAACGTGCAAAGACCCGGAATGGACATGGTGTCACGATCGGGCGGCAGACGAGCGGGTAAGGAGGCGAGCAGAGCCGGAACTTGCAGGGAAGCAGGGTTTATTGGGGATGACAGGCAGACAGGAACAACTGATCGTAACATTGAACAATGACCGACATCAGACGAGGGGAGACGTGGACTCATATACATCGCTAACTGGGGATTAACAGGACACAGGCGAAAACAATCGGGGAAATACACGTGGGGAATGAGGGGGCGTGGCACACGGGAGGATCGGACGGAGCGGATCATGACACATGGATGGGGAAAAAACTGATGATTGGAAAATCTGAAATGCAAAAACAAGTATTTCAAGTATGTAACACCTAGGTTGTTCCAAAATTAAATGTATGGAGTCAAATTACATCCACATTGCACAGTGCTGCAAACAAATGTATGTACTGTACCGTAAACAAAAGCATGTTTATGTTGCAAACAAAACTGATGTATTTGATTTTTTTTCTTTGCCAAAATGTGATACTTCTTTTTTTCTTGACATATCACTTTTTTTGGCACTCATTTTTCTTTATGGTACATGTGTTTGCAATATGTTTTCCCTTTGCGCTGCATTTTTCTTTGCGTTCCACTATCTGGCCTATTTTTGACATGATACGGGTGGGTGTGGCTTTGTGGGGTTGTCTGGCACAACCCAGTCCATACTGTACTGATTTGTACCTCAGATGTCTGGCATGCACAGAAGTTTTGTATGAAAAATTGCAGGAAAAATGTCCATCACGATTATCGTGACCAAAATTATCATGGTTATCAGTATTATTGCCATACGGAAGAGGATTAGGGCCACCATGTAAATATTATGATTTTTGACTTTAATGTCAGAATTCTGACTTTTTTTCTGAATTCAGAATTCTGAGATTAAAGTCAGAATTCAAATAATATTTTCATGGTGGCCCTAATCCTCTTCAGTATTGCCATGTCCCTAATACGGGTGAAAATGTTCAAAAAATGCTGATACACAACTCAAATCGTTTTGGCAACTTTTATACATATTTAAACATTAAAATAATAATAATGTAGACAATTAAAATCATTAACATCATAAGATAAATGCCATGTATTCTGTTATGACTAACTCTGGTTTGTTCCTGCCTCTATACTATAGTCCTGAAACTGCCTACTGTAATATCTTCCCTTTAAAATAACATTAAAAAATAAAATAATGACTTTATTCTCAAAATCTCTGATTTTTTTCCTCAATGTGGCCCTAATACAGAATCATAGGAAAACCCATTCAGAATAACAGGAAATAAACAGTTGTAAACTTTAAAACAACATGTATAGTCCAAAATTATGACTTAATTCTCTAAATCAAATTTTTCCTCAATATGGCCCTAATACTGAATCACAGGAAAATCCAAACACATAAAGGAAATACAGTTTTAAAAACAGTTTTAAAGTCTTCTGTGTCAAGAGTATGAAAATACAAATATACATTCTTATTAGCACATTGACTAAAATTTCCAGCTCCATTACACCACTGACAATGTGCAATGTTTTACGAGAGTACGTAACAGTGAAAGATTCAGTTTACGTTATTGACAAGCTATTACCAAGTTAGACAGACCAACCATAACATTTTCCAAAGTTCCCACATCATGAATTGAGCTAAAAGTTACCTTGCATTCGTTATAAAGTGAGAGTGGTGATCACAAAGATGACTTGTAAGACTAGACGTGTTATCCCCCCTTTGCAGATATTTTCTTTCTGCATGTCCTGCAGACAGTGTGGCCATCTTCAGTCAGTTTAGGACCACGCTTCTGACCTAGTCCTCTAGACGGCTGAAATTATGGAGCACTTTCAGCGCCCTTCACCATGTTTTCAACACAAAATGGACCCACGTTGCACACTATGCTAGAGACTGTTGCTGTGTTTGGTTAATGCTGCACAGTATTTAATGTAATGTAGCATTGGCAAGATGACAGATCCCAGTTACAGCTCAGGAGCATGCTGGGAATATTGTGACTAGCCCCTATGTCTGTTATACTTGTTGTGTTCCTGATTGTCATGGGTGCCCTTGCGTGTGATTTGCGTGAGCCCTGTCCGGTCCTTGCGTGTGATTTGCGTGAACCCTGTCCGGTCCTTGCGTGTGATTTGCGTGAGCCCTGTCCGGTCCTTGCGTGTGTCTAGTGACTGTGTAAACTATCCACCGTGTGTGTACCTTACCCTTCCTGATTATGTGTGTTCTGCCATTGTTTGATACCAGCGTTAGTCCTTTTAAGGGTTTAACAAAAGGGTGCTGTTCCTCCATAAAAACAGCCATGTCCCCATTGTGGCGCTGTCTCAGTCTGCCACACATTGCAGTAAGGTTTTCAAAGCACAACAGTCAACCATGCTAGCCTCGTCATCGCTTGCATGCTGCCCCCCCCCCCCCCCACTTTGGCAGCTACCACCAGACCATGGAACTTCTCTTAGCTGAGGCAGGGACTGGGGGTGGTGGACGCTGCTGGCTTCACCGGTTCCCCGCGGCCGCCAACCCTTCCCTCTACGCAGCCTAGGGGGATCTCCAGCCCCTTCCAGTGGGTCATCTTGGCTGGGGAGCACCACATCCAGAGAGTCAGGCCCCTCTCTCTGGGGACAGCAGACGTGCTGAGTAGCTAGGGACTGCGGGCAGAGCAAAGCTGTTTGCAAGTGCTGGGCGGTCAGTTGGCTCTGGAGGTGCACCCCCCCCCCCAAGCCCCTTCTTCCTCTGTGACTTTGGGGAGGCCGGTTGTTGATCCCTAGGCTGGTTCTCTCAAGGGGCCTCCTGCTCTTGAAGAGGCGCCGCTCTTGCTCCACAAACTCCCGCAGGTGCTGGTCTCACTCCCACTAGCCAGGTCTCCCAGCTGTGGCACGCCTCCTCACACTCATGCAGAGTCTCCCGCCAAGCCCGCTTTTCTCATTAGCTGCCGTTGCCTCCGGGCTGGCAGGAGCGGCTTGAGGATGCGCTGCACATGTCCGGTGGGGGCTCTGGTGTGGGCTTCCGGGCAGTAGTGTATTCAGTGCCCTCTCCTCCCACAGCACCAGCAGACGAGCTTCTCCCTCTGTAGTGTCTTCCACACTACAGTGTGGGCCGCTCCTGGTATCTCACTTCTGACACCATTGTGGTGCCGAGCAGACCAAGGCATCATCATGGCAGAAGCGAAGAACATGGGAAGGCGCAGAATTGCATGAAGTTGCTCTTTTAATGTACTGTAGTCCTGAAAGGAACCGCACTTAAGCAACAATACAGTGAGGACGAATGGCAGAGAACACAAGGAAGTTACACTAAGGGCAGTAAGGTGGGTAATTACACAATGGCGAAAACATGTCAGGATCAGGCAAAGATCAAGTACGAACACATGTACAAGTACACGCAACAGCCGGGTACACAGCACAACAAGTATCTACAGTAAGAACAATTACACACTGGGGCTATTTACAAGTGCTCGCGAGCATGCTGGGATATTCATATCCCACCAGTGCTACAATATATATTGCAGAGCTCTCTAGTTTCATCAAAAGTTTGGAGCAGGATCTGTTGGGGGTGGAGCCTGTGTCTCACGGTCAATGCATGGGACTTGATAACCATGCCTACTACATTCATTGGAACTAAAATATATATCACTGCAGCTGGGAGCTGGATGTGAAATAGGAGGGGCAATGTTAAGTGGGAGGGGGTTTATCACAAAGGGTAGGAGGGATTTATAACAAGGGTTAGGGTATCAGATAATAGGCCCCTTATTATAAACTCCACCCACATTGCCCCTCCCTCTTGACATTCAGCTTCTGGCTGTAGTGATTTGCCAGTCCTGGATCTTGCCCTTTCTCTTTCACCTCATTTGCACATCCATGTAATAATGTGCTTGCAGTGGGATTACATGTAATTTATGGGAAAACAACAAATGCTATTTTCTGATTGGTTGCTAATAACGTGCCTGCAGAGGGATTACATGTAATTTATTTTGGAATTTACTCAAAGGCAGCAAATGCTATTTTCTGATTGGTGGCTATTAACTCTGTATAACTCGGGACAGCTATGAACTTGGTGGAATACTCCACTCTGTAAGCTTGGGCACCATCCATTAATTCTATGTAACACGACACCTTGGTTGGTCTTTTACTTCTCACTATGAGATATACAAGGTGTAACATGTGAATTGGTTGAAAGGGGTATGTCTCATGGTCAGTGCCTGATACTCGAGAGCCCATGCAGTCATGGGATCTTGCTTTTCCACTTTTTCTGCACTTCGTGTGTGTGCGTGCATCCATGTATTATTGTGCTTGCAGCGGGATCGCATGCAACTTATTTTGGAATTTACCCGGAAACAACAAATGCTATTTTCTGATTGGCTTGTAGGTGGCTATTGCCTCTGTATAACTCAAGACAGATATGAAATTGGAGGAAATCTCCACTCCAAATGGTTCCGCATCGTCTATTAGTTCTTACTTCTCAGCGTGACAAACACAAGATGTAGCGCGTGAGCGTGTGAACCGATTTAAAAGTGTGTGTCTCACGGTTAATGCGTGAGACTTGAAAGCCCTGATATCGTGACACTGAATCACTGATCATGTCGTGTATTGCTCAACAGCGACATCTAGTGGGGCTCTCTGGCCCTGTGTAGCATGAAACGGGCTGGCATTGAATTAGAAGAATTAGGTGATCGTTGGTCATTGTTGACACACTACAGCACATGGTGCACAACAACGAAATGTGTGCTTTGCATTTAACCCATATGTGACTTCGTGACACAGCAGGGGGCAGCTAATTCAACGTCCGGGGAGAAGGGCTTGGGGGCGGTACCTTGCTCAGGGTGCCCCAGTGGTGCCTTGTTAGTCGGGGATTCAGACCAGCAATCTTTCAATTACAAGGTCGCTTCCCTTTAAACCATGAAGACACCACTGCTCGGGAGTGAGTCGAGGAAATTCTCAGCACAGTACTGCAGGAGGACGCTCCAGTGCGCGCAAAAGGCAAGACTGATGGTGTGGCCCTGGGATACATTAATTACGTCATAAATATCTGCAATCGGCAAAATACGGATCTGTGGGTTACAGGAAAGGGTCTCCCAAACAAATGAAATAAAGATTAAAAAAAAAGTGATACTGTCACATCTGCAAGTGGCGAGCAGGCAAGGGAGGCGAGAGCAGCCAGGTTGACGAGAGGAACGGGATTTATTGAACAGAGGTATCACACCACACCAGGTATCACACCAGGTATCGACAATGACAGATCTGGGGGAAACTAACAGAGACGTGGATTAAATACACCAGACAAGCTGAATGTTCCTACCTGTTGCTTGTTGCATTCAGGCATTAACACAGGGAAATGAGATGAGCGTGGCACACACGAGGATCAGATGAAGCTGGGCGTGACAGATACCAGTAGACAATAATAAATCACAATTAATAATAACTTAAGAAGAAAACTAGCTAAAACTATTAAAAACTAGCTGTGTGTTTTTATATGCTAATTTGTCAAATATTTTTAGACTCTAAGATTTTGTTTCATGGGACAGGTGCAAGACCTCCTTCAGTAAGCATGCCGGGAGCAGCAATTGCAACCACCCTTCTCCTCCATCTGGCCTAAAGACCCTACGGTGCAGGAGATCATCCACCCATTCCCGCAACAACATTTGGGTGGCTAATGGCAACCCCTCTCATTCTACCCGGCTCGGACTACGTCCCGCCATCCAGAACGGAAGAAAAGCACTAATGGTAGGCTCCATCTCCTGGAGCCTTCTCAACTCTGCTGGGGAATGCCTTAGGAGAACTGTTATAACTGATTGCGTCACTGGTGGCACCCTCCCCAAAATAACCTCCTGTAGAGGAGCTGGCAACACACCTTCCGGAAAGAAGGATGCCAAACTCTCAGGATTGGACTCCAGTTGTTGCCGTGACAGAGCATCAGCATTCCTATTAGTTCTCCCTGGGCTATAACGGACCGAAAAATTGAATGCTGCCAATTCAGTCACCCACCTCTGCTCAGTAGCCCCTAATTAAGCAGTACTGAAATGGCTATTATCAGTCCATACTACACACTGTTGGCACTGGTATCCGCTGGACAAATCAATAGTTGAAAACCACTGAGCCCCAGATAAAGAATCCGGGGTTCCAGGGGGAATCCAGGGGGAATGCATCCTTACGGGTTCTGCTGTTCAGCTGCCAGTAGTCAACGCACATCGGATGACCTGGCTATCCAACATTTGGTGAATATGAGCCCGTACAGCCTCATAATCCGAAGGGGGAATACGTCTAAAACCTCACGGGCCTATCATCTATAAGGTTAATGTCATGTGACATGAGCGTAGTACACCGCAAATCACCCTCTGATGATGAAAACACTCCAACATATTGCCTCAACACACCCCTAACGGGTGTTGAGGCTCTCCTGCTCAGAGGAAGGCAATACTGACAAGTCAAGTCCCTGAATTTGCTCCAACACTGAATAGTAGCCAGCTGTTTGTGCATTCACAAAAAGGGTTAACCCACCCAATGTACTCTTCTCCCTGGGGGGTAGATTTATGGGTCCCCTCCTCTGTCACGCCTGGAGGTAAGCTTACTACCTGAGCCTGTGTCAAAATACCAACTGGACAACGCAGATAAAGAATTGTCATAGTTTTATTGATATTCAAAATAGGAACATACAAAGTACCCTTATGTACCCTAAGGAGGGCAGGAAGGGGCAACAAACTACTCGGAAGTTGCACTGGGGGGCTCAAATAAGACTTCCCCTGAGCCTCTACCTAACTGCATGGCACAGGTTGCTGCAACAAGCTTAACTCTTCCCCCGGGTATATGGATGGCCTTTTAACCTCTTTTTCTAATCCCGTAAAATGGGGAACATTAACTTGAGCTTGATGACAGAACTGAAACACTTCCTTCCACTGCTGAACCTCTGGGCAAATGGGTAAACCATCAAAAAGGGCCGAACCATGCTGAATAAACAATTCAATATAGCATTCCCTTATCACGTTCATTCCCAGCACCCCTGGTGTACTATGAGGGACACACAACCCAGGAGGATCCCTAACCACCAACCAGCCTCTTTGGTAAATGTTTGCCCAAAACTTTAACTGCTAGCTCAACATACCCCACATACGTTATCCCGAGACCATTTACGGCCTGTAGCTGCAACCAATTACTATCTTTCAGTTGGCCCTGCATGTGCTGTCGAAAGAAACTCTCCGGTAGGGTTGACACCATTGACCCTGTATCCAACAAACACCCCTACCCCCCCCTACTTCAACAGTTACGATGGGGCACCGACCTACTAAAGAAATGGCCTGAGTTACTGGGGTAGATAGATTAGAGCCCATGTTGCCCCCTTCCAATGAGTGGCTCAGCACATTGGAGGGACCTAGTTTTCTGGTGGCTGGGACACAATACTAGCTTAGGCAACGGACGCACGAGAACCTGAAAGCCTAACACGTTCATTATCACACTCCCGTGCATAGTGGCCTGGCTGCTGACACCTGCGACAAATAACCGTATTGGGGCAGCTTTGGCTCATTGGCCGCTGTGGGATGACAGGGCAGAAATACTTTCGGTAAGGAGATTCAGTTGCTCCCGGTGTTTTAGCAACATCCTTTTAAGCTCTGCTAACTCTACACTGGTGGGTCCAGAAGGTACAGTACAGGCTCAGCCTTAAGTGAGGGCCTAGAATACTGCATAGCACAATGAGGGCACCGAATAACTCTTCCCCCTCCCCCACTCACTAGGCCTCCCCTCCCATCGGATGGCTTCTGCCCGAACAGAGCATGGACAGCTGGGGGACCTGGCGAACAATGCGCTTCAGCTCTACGTAGAGCTGGATCATACACATACTCAACAAGCTGATCACGCATTATGTCAGAATTGGGTACAGAAGCAGGGGCACATTGTAACACTTTGTTCATCAATGAACAAAGGGCATGAGAATATTCCTGCAATGATTCTCCCTCCTGTTGCTTGCGTGAAAAGAAGTCCTCTTGTAACTCAACATAGAACTTACCACAACCATACAATTCCTTCAAAATAGCTATCACCGCAGGATCCTCTCTTTCAACCCTACTCTGATACCGAATTTCAGCCTTAGCCTCCCCTTCTAAATGGTCATACATGAAATAAGCTTCATCCAACCCAGTCAAATGTTAAGCCCTTACACTAGCCTGGACCTCCAACCATTCACCCACCCCAATTTCAGAAGTTCCCCAAAACACTGGGCACTTTCTGGTTCCCCGAAACACTGGGATATTCATCTCTGGTGACAAAATACAGATCCTGCCGACTACGCCAGTTTGTAACCACACCACCACTAGGTTACATAAAAGACCAAACTACGCCACCCTAGGCCCTACCCCTTAGGATGTGTGTTATGCACAGGTTGTTCCACATGCAGCTACATTGCATAAGCACACAAAGACTCATACCCCAGTACTAAAACAAATTACCAATACTTAAAAAAACCACACGCTAGTTTAGAACAAGTACCAACATATCACCACATCACTAAAACCAGGTCAATGAGCAGGGAGTAGGGGTTTAGGTCAAAACCCAGGCACTGGCAGTCCACTGCTATGGTTACCCCTCGACCAATCAACCAGCCAGGGAGAGTGATGAGGGAGAAAGGAAACACCACAGCACCCACACAAGCCCCCCCCAACCCCAAGTGCAAATTGAAACACCACAATCACAGCAAACCACAGCATAGAGCTAGTGCTTCTAAATTCACCCCTCACTCACTCCATGCAGTGCAAAGAAAGCCACACCAGCTCCACACACCGTTCTCCGGCTCAATAGATGGAGAGAATTTATAAACTGCCACCAGGACTTGCACTAATTAGACTAGCCAGTACCCAGTTAGCCTTGGTAATAACCCCTCCCTTATTCACCAACATACCGACACCACAGCCCACATCTTCTCACAACAGAAATAAAAGCAGGCAAAACAGCAATGACAATTCCTGCAAAAAACATGCACACAATTTATACTGTACCCACGAGATACACGAGTTCAGCATTTATTATATACCATATATCCACCTGTATCTACCTGGGCTTTACCACACCTGCAGATAATGATTTCTGGAATATTAAAGTTAAAGGTTGGCTAATAATATCCCTCATCTCTTTTAAAACTATAGGTAAGATGCCATCAGGGCCCTGCGATATATTTATTTTGAGCTTAGCTAGGCTTAGTACCACATCAGACTCAGTTATACATATATTGGTCATAGATGACGCTGTATTCGTACTAAATGGTGGTAAGTTACTCATGCTGTCTACTGTGAACACCTGTGAAACATAATCATGAAACTCATTTACTATATCAATTTCGTTTTCAATTATAAGGCCCTTACTAACCTACAAATTAGTGATTTCAGCTTTTAGAGCTCTTTTGGGGTTAAAATATTGGAAGAAACTTTTATTGTCATCCTTAGCCTCCAATGCAGTTTTTCTTTCTACATTCCTCTTGGACAGTTTAATGTTTTTTTTAACTCAACCTGTACACTTAGATACTTCCTGCTTAATTTTGAAATCATTAGTTATTTTCCATTTGTGGAACAGAGCCATTTTCCTCCTGACTTTATTCTTAATTTCCTTAGTAAACCACTTTGGTTGTTGTTTCCTAGATTTAGTTTTGCTGGAAACAGGTATGAAGTCCTCTTGTACTTGCAACAATGTGCTTTTAGAAAATTCCCATGCCTCTTCAACTGTTTTGCTATTTAACTCCATACAGTTTCTAGTTTCAGTCTCATACCATTAAAGTTAGCCTTCCTAACATTGTATACTTTTAACCTTGAATTTAACCATGTTATGATCACTACCGTCCAATGGTTCTAAAACTTAATTTTCCAATCCTATCCTGGTTATCAAGAATGGCTTCTCCCCTAGTAGGGATGTGAACAAACTGAGTAAAAAAACAATCCTGTACTAATTCCACCATCTCAAGTTCATTTACAGAAGAGCCAGAGACTGTGTTTCACTGTATCCCAGGTAAATTAAAATCACCCATATCCACCAATGACCGATGTCATTTTTATTACTCATAATCCTGATATCGTCATATAACATTCTGCTTTACTCTGCAGCTACATTAGGTGCTCTATAACAAACCCCAACAATTACGCCATTTGAGTCTTTAGCATTAAGTTTTATCCATACAGCTTCTGTACTTTTATTTTTATCAGTGAGCTCCCTTGCCTGCAAGTTTTCTTTTACGTTACTGCAACATCACCTCACTTATTGCCGATCCGGTCTCTACAAAACAACGTATAACCATTCATATTATATTCTTCACCATCATTTTCACTCATCCCTGTTTCAGTTATTACTATAATGTCGTAAGCGTCCGATTAGATTAAAGCCAAATGAAAAAACAGGAGAGGAATCTCTTCATCCTTAACTTCAGATCCAACGACTTTCAATGTATCCAAAGGGACCGTGGAAATATGCCACTTTCCCAGCTTTCCTGGCTTTTTCTACAGGTACTTGAGGCCAGAGTCGTCTTCTTTCCTCCAGATCTTCTCTTGATAACATTTCAGCCAATCTGATGCCCCTTTCTTTTAAGAAAGTGGAGTTTTTGCTTCTTTTCCAAATTTCTTCCTTCACTCGTCTGTGAGTAAAAAGAATGAAGACCGGTCTGTGTCTTTTATCCATCTATTCTGTGCACAACATCCACTGCATCCTTCAGCTTTGAGTCCAAATCAGGAACAGCCTGGCTGAGGATCTGAATAACTTGTGCCCTGATATCTTCACCTTTTTTTTCTTCAATGTCAATGATGAAAATGGACCACCTCATTCTGTATCTTTCCTGTTCCGTCAGTCTCATTTTAAGGTTTCTTTACTTATCTGTTCATTTTGTTTTTCTAATTATTTCACTCTGATTTACAGTTTTTAACCTCTTCAGAGTTGAACTCCACGCCTTTGCTAAGCTAGCAATCTTGGCATTATTTTGAATGACTTGTTGTTTCAGGTCAGCTAGCTTCTCGTCCACCTTCTCTACCTTTCCATCTGTAATACCCTGACGCATAACTACAGCATCCATGCACCTTCGGATCGAGTGTTAAGATTGCTTTTATCATGTCTTTGAGAGACATATCATCACACTCACCACTTTCAGCAGATTTGTCCCTCTTTTCCACAGGCGTCTTACTTGGAGTTGAAGGGGCCGAATCCGCTCCACATTCTCTTTCGTTTACCGTAGCCTCTTCCAATGCATAGTCGTTGTCCATATCTTGGTGACTTTCTTTACTTTCCACATGGGATGATGTTTCCTCTTTCTTTATGGAGTTGATTTTCAACTTGGGTGCTTTAACAAGGTTTGAGGTAGTTTTTTTCATAGTTTCGATGAGAGTTCAAGTTACCTCAAAGTAAAATTTGGGACTGTTTTGTCAGAGCTCTACACAGTGCAGCAACTGATGCCTCCATCTTGTCTTCATCCCCCAAGAGGATTTCTGATGTAGAGCAACTTGCGAAAGCATTAGGGTAAGCCATGTAGAAGCCAATGTTATTTCATTAATAAAAGTAATGATACTTAGGAGCCTACAAAATCAGTGGGGGACTAGGTCATCTAGAGGAGGTCTGATGTATAGGAAAACTGTATTCTCGGAAGAATTGATGAAACCGTTACGAAGTCATTAATTGTTTTACTAATCTAATTTGGCTTTCACTTCTTTGGTTTTAAACAGAATGATTACACATTTTATCTTTTGTGTGACAATTTATACACGGTCCCTAAAGGCTAAAATCTGCCGAGAATGATATTCGCTGCATATTCAGAGAAAACCTTTCATAAAGGAACGAAAGATGAGTATTTTCTGTAAATAACTACGAAAAGCTACCCTTTGGTAGAAGATTAATCACCAATAGTCTAAATGTTAATGTTTCTTTCTTTCCTTTCGTATGCTATTGATGGAAAATATACGAATATCCGAAAATGAAACCAACTTTACCTCAGTGGCCACATCAGTTTCGCATAGTGCTGTCCCATACGGAAGCGTATTACTGCCACGACATAAAAAAAAAATTCTCACTATCACGTTATAACGTGAAAATATTACATTACAACGTGAAAACATCACGTTAAAACAAGAAATCGTATCACGTGATAACGTAAAAATATCACGTTCTAACATGGAAATATTACGTTACCTATACCGATAAGATTAAAGTCAAATTGATTTAGGGGCGGTGTTATGCCGAAAAAGGCATCCCCTTTGTTTTTGCATTTCTGCAACTACCATCATCAAGTACATGAGAATTTTTTTTTTTTCGTGAAAACCACACTGCTCTTCCTGCATTTGAGGTTTGACAATCCAATCCAGCAGACCCTCCTCTCCAGAACCCCTGAATAGACCTTACCCTGGAGGCTAAGGAGTGTGATCACCCCATTGTTATGAGCACACCCTCCGGTCCCCCTTCTTAAAGAGGGGGACCACCACCCCGGTCTGCCAGTCTAGTGGCACCTCCCTCGATGTCCACGCGATGCCGCAGATGCATGTCAACCAGGACAGCCTCACAGCATCCAGAGCCTTAAGGAACTCCTGGCGGATCTCATCTACCCCCGGGGCCCGGCCACCGAGGAGCTTTTTAACCACCTCAGCGACCTCTGCCCCAGAGAAAGGGGAGTCCACACCCAAGTCCCCATACTCTGCTTCCACATTGGAAGCAGGACCTGTTTTCCTTGGGTGACCCTACCAGGAGCATAAAGCCCCCAGCAACGTAGCTCCTGGGATCAATGGAACACGCAAACCCCTCCACCACGATAAGGTGTCGGCTCCAGGAGATGCAGTTACTTTACCCATTTTCTTAATAGAAACAAGTCCTAGCAAGTGAAAAATTGTATTATGAAATTCTTTCATTTTCAAACTGGGCTGAACAGACAAATTTAGGACTGAGAATCATCATGATAATGTCAGCTGTGATAGCACTAGTTTGACAAACTGGTGTGTACTGGCCTATGTATTGCACCATGTCCTGCTCTAAGCTCTTTAGACCTGCAATTTACTCTCTAGTGATTGCTGGAAGCCTTGAGAAATTAACCACGTCTGGCCATCACTGGTAAGAATGTAAAGATTGCAACAGATTACAAAAGATTACAAAAGCAACAAGAACTATAGTTCTAACAACTTCCTGACCAAAGTGTTACCGATTACATCATCATTAAAAGACAAGTAACAGTAGCAAAAATATCTAAACACTGTCCACTAGGTGGCTCCAGGCAAGTCAAGTGGATTTATTGTCATTTCAGCCATATGCACAGTACACAGTGAAACTAAACATTGTTCCTCCAGGACCACGGTGCAAGAGAATGAACAAGAACAGAAACAACACAAGACTAAAGAAGTGCGGGCTTTCTTGGTGATGGAACTGTTGTTGAGGGTCACTTGAGGTCCTCCGCAATGTGCTCTGGACGACCTCCACTGAGAATCCATTGATGTTCAGCGGGGAGTGGTCACGGTGTGCACTCCTGAAGTCAACAACTGTGGTGTTTAATTAGTCATAACTCACACACGTAAAAACCATGCATGCATATGCGCTTCCGAGCAGAAATCCTATTCTCTCCATGCACTCGCTGGACCCTTTCAATGTGCTCGCGTCTGCACAACACTTGCTTGCTTGACAGGTTGAGTTCGGAGACTTTGGAGGCAGGAACAGTGGCTGATTTCTCTACCTTGTTGATTTGGTCACTTTGAATCCTATGTGTGGCTGTTTGCTTTGGAAGAAGAAGATGATTATTGATCAGTCACGTAGGAAGTCTTCCACTAAAGTAACATCTTTCAGAGAGACTATTTTAATAATGTCATTCCTTTGACATTATGGATTAGAAATAATACGTTCTTTTGCTGTTATTATCAATGTATACTAATCCACTGCCAAATATAGCGGCTTGTTAACACTAGAATACAAGATTTTTCTGGGAAATATCAGATCAGTGCTGGGGCATGTGCCCCAGTAAAAAGGGTGTAGCGACACCCATGTAGTAACATATATTCACAACAATATGGGGAGTGTGCTTAAGAGCCATCTGTTTAGCCCACTGAACCACACGGTGCCCTGAGAAACAGAACACAAAGGAGGAACTATGATGTACACAAGACTCGGTGTGTCCCCTTCTGGCCAAACGGGAAACTTGACCAACTGAAGGGAGCAGGGCAGAGGCCGATCCTGACAAATCCAGGTACAGGGATAATCTGGATTCAAGTTTTTGTATTCTGCATCTAGCAGAGTAGGAGGCGCTATAGATAGAAGATTGACCACACCATTCCGTTTTGTTTTTTAATCATTGGGGTTGGAGATCCCCAAACCAGTCTGGCCAAAGGACAAGGAAACCCACGAGATGATTCAACTGCATGAGGAGAGGCCCAAAGAAATAAGAGGAATACACAAATTTATTTCACATCATACCCAACAGAAATCTGACTGATGTAACAACAGAAGTACAGTAAACAAAAGGATTGCTCCTACCACCAAGTCTGTTTAACTGGGAGGCCAGGAAATAATCAACTAACACAGCAATGTGCACTTGAACTATCATTCGGATATGCTAGCAAAGGATCAAGGGTAAGAACCTTAAGCAGAGGCTGGGGAAAATAATTCATTCTCCACTTTCATTGTAAATGCAAATCGATACACATCGTTAAGCACAAAACACTGCTGTTCCAGAACACACAAAACATACCTTAAATCAGCAGGTAACTGCATTTTCAACAAAGTGAGAAAGCAAACCAGACGCAGCGGTATAGCTTAGGTGCAAACACAAAAGATTTACCAATGTGCGTAACGAGCTACATTCTTTATAAAAATGTATACCTCTGGAGCCGACAAAATTCCTCGTCCTCCACTATGAAATACTCTGTTATTCTAGTTGTTATATGTATTTCATTGTCCAGAGTCATCATGGTGCAAAGCAGTTACCACCTTCATCCCGAAAGAAAAGGAGTCCAAAAAACTCAGCCAGTTCAGAAGCATTGCACTGCTAAATGTGGAGGGGAAAATCTTCTTCTTAATCCTGGCTAAATGCCTGACAAACTTCCAACAATTACATCGATACTGGTTGTCAGAAGGCAGGCGTCCCAGGGTTCCCTGTCTGCGTGGAACACGCTATGATGATTTGGGAGCAAATCCAAAGAGCCAGGCACAGCAAGTTGGACCTGCATGTTGTCTGGTTAGACCTCGCAAATGCCTTGGGCTCAGTTCCCCACCAGCTCATCACGTTCACCCTGGAGTTTTTCCATGTACCATCAAGCATCCAGAAGCTTATAGGAAAATATTTCAATAGCCTATACTGTATGTTTGCTATACAACCCGGGACATCACAACTGCCTGACACCAGCTGGAGAGGGGAATAGCAATGGGATGTTCCATCTCTCCCATCCTCTTTACGTCTGCATTTGAGATCATCCTGATAGGTGGGAGACAAATGGTTGGAGGGGAAAAGTTCCAAACAAGCCAAAGACTCCTGCCCATATGGAGTGAAATGGATGATGTCACCACGCTCCTCAAAACAGCAGCGTGCACAGCAAGACTCCTAAAAAGGCTGGAGGAATTGCTAGCATGAACCCACATGAAAATCAACCCCAGAAAGTCCCGCAGCCTCTCAATCCGGAACGGGTTTAGGAGTGACAACATCTGTTTTACCGTGGATGGTGAGAGGATTTCCCTGGTAGTGGAAAACCCCTGTGAAGCCTCGGAAGGCTATATACGGCTGATCTTTCCGATAAGCATATGGCCTCAGCCATTACAACCCAACTCATGCACGGCCTTCACAGGATCAATCAGTGCTCCCTGCCTGGAAAATTCAAGGTTTGGTGTTACCAGTTCACCTTGTACCAACGCATAATGTGGCCACTGAAGCTGTGTGAGATCACCATGACAACAGTCCTGAAACTGAAAGCAAAGGCTAAGAATTACATCAGAAAATGGCTCGGCCTCCCCCGCTGCCTCCCCAATGCAGCACTCTTTGCAAAAATATGCTACAGCTCCCACTTCAGTAAATCAGCCTGGGAAACAAGAAGGGGAAAGTGAAACTCCCATTCGAGCTAACAGACTCACCAGACCCGTCTATCCGAAAATCAGATGTACAAGTCTGAAGTGGATGATAGTGGAATGTAGCACAAACAGTAGATATGGCCACAAAGAGGCTGAAACACCAGGAGATCGTAGGCTTTACGCAGCCTGGCAGAGCTGGACTAGGATGGGGAGCACCAGCGCTAAGATGGTCTAAAGCCAATAAGAAGGAGAGGAAAGATCTCACCATCTCCAAGGTGACCAAAATGGATGAGGAACATTACAAAGCTACAGCAGTCAGCCAACAATATCAAGGCAAATGGTCGACCTGAGAAGCTGTGACCAGCAGGACCATTACCTGGGTGGATATGTGGAGCACACCCAAGCTAAGGCTGAGCTTCCTCATCAGGGCCACTTATGACACACTCCCCAGCCCCTGCAATCTGTACACCTGGTATGGCTCAGTAGAGCCCTGCTACCCCTGCAGCTCTCCAAACCCAGGCCTCGAGCACGTCCTCTGCAGCTGCAAGGCAGCACTGGCACAGGGCAGATATAGAAGGCGGCGCGTCCTGCGCAAGCTGGTCGATGCTGCTGGAGACACGGAGGCTGGAGGTAAACCGTGCCAGCATTCCATCATCCCATGGATGGATCCAGTTTGTTTGGCAAGGGGGAGTAGCACGATCTAGGTCGCCAGCTTTAATTTCCGGTTGACATCACCAGTTCACCCCTTCGCCCTGACATGGTGCTCTGGTCAACACCTGCCAAAGTCGTCATTCTGGTGGAGCCTGACATGGGAGGAGGAAATGGAGGCTGCCTATGAGAGGAAGAAACAGAGGTATGCAGATCTGGCTGCTGCATGCTCTCAAGCCAGCTGGGGGGCTCTTATATTCCAGGTGGAAGTCGGGTGCAGGGGTTTTGTTGGAACATCCATGCAGCGGCTCCTGAAAACCTTTGGTCTCAAAGGCCACAGGAAGTCGAGAGCATTGCAAGATCTAGCTCATGAGGCAGAGCAAGGGAGCTTCTGGCTCTGACACCGAAGAAAAGACAAGGCGTAGGGGAGGAAGGGATCTCAGGGCAGGCTGCAGGGAGCGTTACAGAGACGTCCCTTTTGATGCACCACCACCCTGAGATGTTCTGGGATTACAGGAGCGAAACATCTGTGAAGGGAGGCTGCCGGCTGACGATTCTGCAGCCGGCCAAGTGACACCGTCGGAGGTGCGTCACGCAGAAATGCTGAGCAGGTAGTTTTACCTGTGCTTGCATCTAGTTTTTTACAAAAAAAAACTGTCTGACTTGACAAATACATTGTCACACATTTTCAAGAATCACAGTTAAACTAGGGTAACCAGATAATCCATGTCAGAGGGGACACTTTAAGCTACTTCAGGTTTTAAAAACTACTTTAAAACTGAAAGGCTCCCGTGCTCGGCTAAATAGCTCAGGTCCTCTTGTGCTTTGACTGGTTTATTTCCTAGATTGAAATACTCATCCAGATGTTTCACATTAATTGAAATGGTAGTCTAAAAACCCTGTACTACTTCAAATTGTCCTCCCTGACATGGATTATCTGGTCAGCCTAAGGTACAGGAAGACGGAGTTTGAAACTGCCCATCTCATCACTCTATGTGTTTTTTAATATACTGTGGGAACTGTGGGCGTACATTTCCTCCTGTTCAAAGTGCAAGTAACTGAGGCTGCACTCGCATAACACAGTTGCAGAGATGGAGTGCAGCCTGTGGCATCTGGGGGGCCTCGTCCCCTTCGTCATGTTTCTCGGCACCCAGGCTGCTCAAGGTGAGAACGGCTTCTCGTGACTTTGGTGAGGTCGGAAAATGTGACATTTATACAGAACGTTGCATAACGAGAGATATATCAGAGTTATAGCACATTTTCTTAAAAATGAGTGGGGAAAAAAGTCTATAAAAATATTAGTATACAGAATTACATACATACTCAGGATAAAAGAATTTAGTATTGGCATTATCTGCCTCTTAAGAGATTAGAGAACTAAACTTACTTCAGATAAAACCAAATTTTGTTTATCCTTAATCAGGTACGACCCCATGTTTCGTGTGATACAGAAATGGAAATTCTGAGTGCTGATCCTGATTAACTTTAAACTTGCTTAATTGCACCGTAGATAAATC